>OMMV01038153.1:3368-13554 GCA_900302635.1 Chatrabus melanurus | reverse complement strand
AAACTTTTACGCAAGTTTGTCGGTCAGTTCCGTGATATTCCGCGTTTATAATTAATTCCGTTTTTAATGGCCAATTCCGCGATTCCGTCCGCAATTCCGTGATCGCGGATTTCACAGGGCTCTACAACAGTACCTCGACCAATGAGATGAGCCAGATTCTGTATTGTCATATTCGTGTGTGAGTGTGCTGTCAGCTCATTGGTCACAGAGCAGGAGAGGGTGGGATTCTGGGAATAAGTTTACCGTAAATGTTCATATAAAGCGCACTGTCAATCATTAATTCCATTGACATTTTACAGACTATTTTTGATTCTCACGCTAATACGGGACAAAGTGCGTCCCTTTTCAGCTCAATGCGGGACGCGTACTTTTGTTTCTAAATACGGAACGATTCCGTTTTTCAAGGGACGATTGGCAACTCTAAGTGTGACCCAGTCTCTACAATGGTTGTCGATGCTAGCTTAGTGGTGTCAGCTGTCATATAATGTGATTTTCTGAAATTCTGTGCCACAGCAGTATAATCAGTGTTGTTTACAATCAGTTGTCAGACAATACTTGACAGCACAAATACACTCACGTCACATAATTGTTAACATGTTATTGTGTAGCGGCCTCTAAAACAGCCAATATAATGGCTCTCAATATTAAAGATAAGGATATTACAATTAGATGTCTCTATGTGTCTATGCTTTTTGATCTGAATGTAAGCCAGTAATTAAGAAATAAACATCACCTGTTTAGCGCTCACGCTGTGTGCTAATTATTTCATACAGTTTTCATCTAAATGTCATAATTTGCCTTTGGAACATCTTACAGACACTTTTGTCAGATTAATCATTTAAAAAAATTGAGTGAGTACGATCAGAAAAATGGGTCTTGTCGAACACTGCACAAGTATTTCAAGTACTAACTTCTAGTACTAACTGTAATTACAATATTGTGACTTTTTAAAGTAGGGAATGGATTAGGAGGCATGGGTCTGCACTATCTGCACTATAAAATAGTGGGAAAAAGGAAAACGGAAGACTCTATTCATCTTGCAGCTGCAGTTTGCACATATTTCAAGTAAATTGTACGCAAAAAGACATTAAAACATATGAACATTGTAGGAATTTGTTACATGAAATGATGGTTTGACAGCCAAAATTTCTTCCATATCTCATGGAATTCTCAAAATGTGCTGATGGAAGCAATTTTACTTCCAGAGGGAATGCAACAAAAAGTTAAGAGACAAAGTACTATTTCTCATTCACCATTTAAGTTGTGAAATTGTGGCTAGCCCGATTTATTAAAGATAATGCTTATGAAAATATATCTCATTTATTATTGTTGTTGGGAGAAACAAAACTTTGTAACTGTTTTTTGGACATTAATCCAAATGACAGTCTGGACAATGTAAGGAAAGAGGGAGTTGAGAACTGAACTGAACTGAGTTGAGAATTTTTTTTTTTTTTTGCATTTAATTTGTTCTTGTAAATCAATCAATCTTTGAGTGACAAAAAGCACAAGATGAATTTGTCAGACTTGCCATCCTTTCTGATATCTTTGGACAGATATGGAAAAAAAAATCCAAGAAGAAACGAGGGTGTCAGACTTCCCCCTCTTCCAAAATCTTCAGTGAAATATGCAAACATTGCATATGATAATAAAATAATGCCTGATCTAATGACTGATACACAGTCAGAGGCAGGGATTGCCTGTAAGGTTAACATGGAGGAACCTGCAACATACTGCATCAGAAGTGCCTGAACAGACGGTTTTAATAATGCATACTCACTCATGCATATTCTCAGCGCTGTGTCAAGTACACTGGAATTAAACAAGTTCTTCATCTACAAAAACGACAAGTTCCATATCAGCTTTTTTCACTGAGTGGCGAATGAATGGCTAGTCTGCATTTTGCTTATCAAGACTGTTTCGAAATAAGACAGTTATCAGCAATCGTAGAGAATTTATAATTTCCCACTGGGGCCAATATCTTCCGGCTTAATAACCAAGGAACAAGTTTGATATGCCGGGGGGGGGGGGCTCTGAGGTTCAGGTCAGATCTGAAAGCATGCGCTGGTGGTGCACATCGCTGCATTCACTACACTATGGAACCTCCTTGGGACCCGGATGGCAACCACCCAGGTGAAAGTAGCCATCTGCCGCAGCCCTTGGCGTTCACCAACCGCTTTGGTCTTCAACACTGAGGCACCTGTGTACTGGATCATGCCAGGAGAAATGTGCTACATGCCCAAAATGTCATAACTGATGCTCCCTCACAATGCAACTGACTCCTCACCTGTGTCTCTCTAAGTAACCATTTGAGACAAAGTCATTCCAGCTGTACCCAAGGATTCTCCAAAGAGACCAAGAGCCAAAGGCATCAAGTCGTCACCTTAGGTCGCTTGTTAGTGTCCAAGTCTCACAACCACACAGTAAGATAGGAAGCACCAGGACCCGAAACACTTGGATCTTCACTCTCCTGCAAAGGTACCAGCATCGACAATCATCTCTGTCCAGCGACCTCATGAATCTGTATGTTCTTCCCTGTAATGACCTAGTCAAGGGCCCCAACGCAGAGAACCACAACGTAGGATGGTTTGAACAGGTTTTATTGTCCATTATGCAATAGACCTCCTATCTCCGGGTTGGAGGTCTACTGCACAGTCATACGGACAGTGAGGAAGTAAGGAGGTAGCTCTGCTTTTACTAAAAACCTCCTTCAGGTCCACATACTCCCGTAGAACCCCCTGCACCCCCCGTCAGATCCAGCGAATCGGCTCCAGTCTGTGGAGAAATCTTAATGCATGCAGCACGGCAACTAGTAGACAAATTTACAATAGTCCCTGCTGACCACTCGATAAGTGGGTCATGAATATGTAACCAAGGATTACCAAGAACTAAAGGTGTTAAAGGAGAACAAATAACATGAAATTCGATGTGTTCGATATGGTTACCTGGGAGAGTCAGTTGCAGAGGAGCAGTCTGATAGGTAACCACCACCACAGCCGGCTGTCCAGGGCATTAGCCCTAAGAGGGCACTGGAGGAAATTGGAGCTGAGCAGCGACACTTTTGTCAATTAAATTTTTATCAGCCCCAGAATCAATGAACACCTTCAGCTCCTTGGGGCTTGAGGGAACCAGAAGAGTGACCGGAATCAAGGGCCAGCTTGTTGAGGATGGAGTTGAGGTCTGGCTCATCATACATTGTCTGTGTGATGATGGGCCTGCCCTTTTACTGGACACGCTATGTTGTAGTGACCAGCCACTCCACAATATATGCACAGCCCTGTGATGAGCCATTGTCAGTGCTCCTTCAGAAGTAGGCAAGAATGACCGATCTGCATTGGGTCTTCTGGAGGAAATGGATCTAGAGCCGGTGTGTTGATGAGATGAACTGCTGGGATGATTGGACACACAGATGAGGAAACTGAAGCTGGGGTGCGATGCGTAGTCAATCCAGCTTGCACTGATGCAGATGACGATCGACCTTGGTGGCCAGCTCCACCAGGTAGTGCACGTTTGTGGGTAACTTCAGTGGTGCTAGATGGTCCTTCAGTGTTTCAGAGAAGCCTTCTCGGAATGTGTTGCAGAGGGCAGAGGCGTTCCACCCACTGTCTGATGCCAAGGTTCAGAATCTGACCACGTAGTCCACTACACAGCCCCAAACCCTGCTTAAGCGACAGTAGGCCACGGACTGCTAGCCGACCCGGTGCTCCGGAACCAAAGACTCTTCTCATAGCCTCACTGAAGGATGCAATGGAGTGATAGAGGTTCGGCTGCCAGCCCCACTCTGCGACTGCCCTTTTTCTGGCCCGGCCTGTCAGGTGGGTTATGACGAAGGGCACCTTTGATGTTTCAGTGGGGTATGAGCTGGGCTGCAGTTCAAAGGACATTGTGCAGAGTGACAGAAAGAACCGGCACATCTTTGGGTCTCCATTGTAATGCTCGATAGCTGTCAAACGAGGCTGTGAACGTGGACAAACTATGGCTAGTTGTGCTGTGGATGCAGTCATTGGCTGAGGAGCCTAACACGCTCCTCTCAGAGATCGCTGTTGGCCAGTCAACAGCTCTAACTGTTTTAGAATCATCTCCTGGACTTTCTGGAATGAGACTAAAGTGCTCTCGAAGCAAATCAAAGACTGCTCATGTTGGGATAGTTGTTGAGCTTGGGCCTTAAGGGCCTCGCCCAACACTGAGTTCCCTGCGGGGTCCATTACTGGCCAGATTGTAATGTAATGATGTTGTCAAGGACCTCAATGCAGAGAACCACAATGTAGTATGATTTGAACAGGTTTTATTGTCCAATAAACAATAATTGATCAACAGCAGCAAACAAAGGCAGGAGGAATGGTCGAATACACTGGCTTGGTGCAGGTACACAAAAATCAGTCCAAAATAGCCTCAGCTTCTCTGAGGGACAAACACAGGAGATTAGTCCAGAGCCAGGCAGAGTTCAAAAACCACAGTTCATCAATGGCAACAGTCTTTCAAGGGGTCACGCAGCAGAAATGTCCAAAACACAGAATGAGTTCAAGAACCAGGAATTCTCATGCCACAGAGTCCAAACGGCAGGCAAAAGGCACGAATCCAGAATGGCAGCGAGAGTCGATAACGTGGGATCAAAAACACTGTAACTCAAGCAAAAGACAGCAGGCAATAACAGAAGTCCAGGACAACAGCAAGAGTCAGTAACATGGAGTCAAAAAACACAGAAACGTGGAACGCTAGTGAGCAGGGCACAACCTAATACAATCTGGCGACTAGGTGACGTTCTAACACCGTTTATAAACAATGCAGAGTAATGAAACCGCGAGTGCGCGGACACACATACACGGAGGCCAATAACCCGGAAGTCAAAACTAACAAAGGAGAAACGTCAGAATAAGAGCACTACAGATAAACACCACTAAATCACACAGAGGGAAAATGATCTGAAATAACTCAGAGTGACTAAACCACAGTTACATTAGACAGAAACAGAAAAACAGAACTGGAGCCAAAACGTGACCCAAGATATTCCCAGGCATCTCTTGATCTCAGAGGCTAAGGACCCAGAGACATGAAAGTCACTGCCAAGATAAGTGAATGTCTCTACAAGTTTGACACTTTCACTGCATACAGACACACTTCTGATTGCCGAGTCCAGGAAGTCATAAAAAGCCTGGATCTTAGTCTTGATCCAGGGCAATCTCAAACCCAGACACTCAGATTCCTCACTCAGCTTCTCAACTGCAGCAATCAGGGTATCCATGGATTCTGCAAAGATCACAGCATCATCTGCAAAATGAAGGTCAGTAAATCTTTCCTCGCCAACAAAGACAACTAAGTCGCTGAGGTTAATGAGAAAAAGGGCTTAAATCAAGGTACAATTTTCCTCATTATTGCGATGACTCAATAAATGACAGGTGTCCAAATGAATGATCAATCAGACAAAGATTACTACCAAAAACATTCAAATATTAGCACTGATCAACTATAAATTCTTAGGACAGACACAAATTTACTGTGCACAACTTCCAATACAAGATTTAAAAGTATACTGGTTAAGTCATACAATATATTGATTTTGGGCAGTGATTCCTTTAATATGTACCCAGAACTCTTAAGAGGGTTCATTTGTGTGCAAAGAAAGTGCTTCTTCTGGTAGTTTTACACTGTGTACAAGTTACTGGTTCACTCACGTCTGTGTATTGGTTGTTGGCCAATCCTTTCAAAATTTGATGAATAAAAATATCGAGAGTAGGTTCCGCATTAAATACTAGTTTGCATCATCTTGACACAAATTCTAGTGAGGGTACATCCAAAAGAAAGAGAAATGACAATTGTCATGCTTGTTGTTGTAATGTCATAGTGGCAGGTTGCACGAGTACTCCATTTCAGTGTGTCCACTTTTTTGTGGAATTGAAAGAACAGCAAATGACTGCCCATGTGTATCTACACAACACACTGCCATATCCACCTCCAGCACCTACGACATCACCTTTGTCCTGTTACTGAGACCACCAGTCAGTCTGCAGGAAGCTGTTATGTGAAATTTTGTTGATGCAGAAGAGCAGTTTGCCAATATGAAACCTGATTATGCAGTAATGATGTTTCTTCTGAGAAAATTTGGCTTTGAACTGCACCAAATTGTACAAAATCTACAACCATATCATGTCCATAAAGGTCACATGTTGTGTTGGATGTTTTGCTCAGTATATAAGCATTGTTTTGCAAGAAAAATAGAAATGTGTTTTGAGTTTAGGGATGAAATTTTGAAAAATGTTTTAACACTTGCATGTCAAATGCTTTGAGAATAGTACAAAATTATCTAAAATGCTTTTTAAAAAATTTATTAGGGCCCGAGCACGAACAGTGTGAGGACCCTCTTTACATCCTGTTCTTTCTTTTTCTTTCTTTCTTTGCCAAAGTAAATCACATTTTAGAGGGGCTAAAGATGCTTGAAAACTCATGGAACTTTGCATATACATACATCAGTCGTCGTGAAAATTTTGATATTTTAAGCATCTTTCAATTGGGCATGGCAAAATGGCTCAATAGCGGCCCTTACAGAGCAGCCCCGGCGGCAGGTTTGCGCTAGATGTACGAAATTCGGTAGGCACGTATATCATGTCCAGGTGAACAAAATAGTCTCCTGAAGCAATACCCGAAACCCAAGAGGAAGTCAGTCATTTTGAATTTAGTGGCCATTTTGGGCATTTTACACGTGCCATACTTTAACGAACTCCTCCTAGAGAATTAATCAGATTGACTTTAAATTTGGTCTGTGCCATCATAAGACCTTTGTAATAAAAAGTTGCTCAAACCTTGAGTTTTCATCAAAGGGTGTGGCCGTGGTGGGACAGCGAACTTTGATGTTTCGCCATGAAAGAGGAAGTTGTTGTAACTCGGCGGTACATTGTTGAATCTGCCCAAAACTTCACATGTATGATGCGAATCCCGGCCTCAAGACATCTAAATGCCAAAATTCAGTTTTAGTCACAGCGCCACCTGCTGCCGACAGGAAATGTCATGTTCTATGCTTTGACGTACTTCTCCAAGCAGATTAATCACATCCTCCTCAAATTTGGTCAGAAGAGCCTGAATACCTTGATGATGCATTATTGTGAATATTGTGAGTTTTCACCAAAGGGTGTGGTGGTGGTGGTAGCGCGGTGAACTTTGATCCTTCGCCATGACACAGGAAGTTGTCCTAACTCAATCATACTTTATCCAAGCAGCTCCAAACTTCACGTTTGATGAGAGTCGCAGCCAGCGCACATCTATATGTCAATATGCACATGAGTGTGGTGCCAAATAGCTCAATAGCGCCCCCTAGAACTTTCCAACAAAGCAGCCCTTGCCTATGTTTCACCTACATTTATGAAATTTGATAAACGTGTATCATATCAAGATAGACAAAAAAGCCTCTTGGTGCCATACCCTAAACCCAACAGGAAGTCAGTCATTTTGAATTTAGCAGCCATTTCCAGGCGTTGTACTTGAATAAATTCGTCCTCGGGATTTTATGTGATCGACTTTATATTTGGTTAGTAACATCTAAAGACCTTTGTGACCTTTGTGAAACATTTTAGCTTCCGTCAAACGGTTTGGCTGTGGTGGCGTGGCGAATTTCGCTGCTTGCAGCTTCAAGTTATTTATTTTTTTACTTTTAAATTATGTTAAAGATATATGTTGCTGTTGTACTGAATTAAAAATTCAAAGGGATTTTTTTTTTGTCCATAAGACTTTCAGTTTTTATGAGATCCTTAGCAAAATCTGGTGATGGTGACCAGAACTCCAGAAATAAATGACCTGACCATATAGTATTCCAACCAAGTTTTGTAAAATTATATTTTCAACACTGATGTTTTCAAATGTAGTCTTTCTTTCAAAAATAGTTTTCAAATTATAAAAAAAAAAAAAAAAATCCAAAATTACAAAGCCAGGTTTAGGAGGGGACAACTCATTTGCAAATATTTTAGTGAAAAAGATGGTAATAAAGAAAAAGTTCCTGCAGGATCAGTATGACTCTTAAACCTCCTAAATCACCTGCAGGGAGCGGAGCAGAACCAGAGTCAGCCCAGTGCAAGGCTGCAAGATTTCTTATTTCATTTTTAATACCCACAAATCTGATCTATCTAGGAGTGCGTCTCTGTAATCCCTGGGCTCGATATCCCCCATGTTCAATATGTTAATGTTTCCCACCAAATGGATCATTTGTCAGACAGCCCTGGCAGATGGGCCTGCAACCGTTTCAGAACTGACAGATGTATAAATACCCTTTTTAAAGTCTTTGTGTGCTTTCCAACAGTTGGCTTGTCAAAAATTCGACAACAACAAAGAAAAAAAATGCATGCATTTGGGATCCCAAATAGAACAGACAATAGTTAGGTTCTACCAAAGATGAAATATTATATTGCACGTAAAAGTGGATTATGTATACTTGAGCAGCCAGAATCGCTTATCGATGTGCTATTTTTCAGCACGATAAAGATCTATTTCTCAGTTCCACAGTGTCCTACTTAGCCTACTTATCAGGCTTTCAGTAAGTCGGAGAGAAAAATAATCATCTGATGTGGAAGATGCTTCTTAGTCGCACTAATGCTGTGCCGTCCTTGATTATATCCATATTGTTTAACAGCTTAATTCTAATTTTCATAAGGAATTCTTTTTTATTCATTTCCATGAGACTCTGAGACAAGGTAACTCTCTGCATTTGATTGCATGGATCATCCGGTGCACTGATGGTCGTCGGTGGGGTGGGGGGTCCACACCTGAATATCAAATTGTTGTTTTGTAAACATTGATTTCAAAAGAACTCAGACAAAGGTTGTTTTCTACATTCTGATACAGACCTTAGCATTTCAATATTGAATAACCCCTGAGCTATTATGATGCTTTTGAATGCAACACATGATTTATTACTGCACCTTCTGCTGTACCATCATAGCCTTAGAACAGTGTGCTCTTTCAGAAATGTTGCTTAGCAAACTAAAAGAAACAAGGGAGCTGCTGTTTTTCTTATCCCTATCAATCAAAAGCTTCACAATGACAAAGATTCATAGGTTGCCATCTATAGTAGCTAATATGACATTTATTTTCATATTCCTGCAGTCTCTCCTTTATTCCCTCATTCACATAGAAACATACCAGTGGTCATCTGAAGCTTGAACCCCCATCTACACCGAACACTGTAACGTCAATTCGCTTACAATACAATTCTATTGACCTGTCTGCGCTGATGTCACAATGAAATGCCATCCATAGTAACCTGGTGGCAGCCATCATGCTGGGTGTCTACGCTTGGAATGCGTGCAAGGCACCAGCTGTATGCTGTTTGAAAACCACATTTTGTTTTGTTGTTTACAATTTGTAAGAATAGAATTATCTTGATTGTACAGAAGGGAAAAAAATGAGTGCCAGGAAATGTTTCCTGATTATGCTTAGAAAACTTACCAAGATTGGGCCTACTTGCCTGTACAAGCTAGGTACGGTTAGAAACTGCACAAAATTGGTTAAGCTTCATTTGCCAGATGTCTACAACTACCTTATGTAATGTTGAGTACAATGTTGTGACCCCAGCAGAGAGAACAGACCACATGGTGAAAGTCCAGAGTTCTTTATTTTAACAAAACAAAAATCAGTCCAGGATTAATAACTCAGGAGACAGGCTGTAGGGTAACACAGGATACAAACTGAGGTCAGGAACACAGAAGAGCAGTTCAACACATGTGACAGGCTTTCAAGCGAGACAGCAGGGTTATCAAAAAAACAGGCAGAGTTCAGTAACAAAAGATTTTCATACCAGGCAATCAATCTAAAACGGCAGGCCAAAATCAGTTATACAAGATGTCAGCAAAGGTCAGTAACAGGAAAGCTGTATCTTGGAGAAAAGGCACTGTAACTTACAAGGAACATGAGGAAAAAAACACTTTACAATCCAGCAAAGATTGTGACACAGGAAGACACTAAAAATGTGGCAGAAGATAACAATTGGGGTCAGCTGTGGAATTGCTGACTGGACACACATAAGATGATAACAATTGGTGACAGCTGAGGACACGAGGGATAGTGCAGAAAAAGGATACCAGAGGGAGCCAGAAACCAGATAGAGAGAGAAGAAGAAAGGGCGTGAACCCAGAGGCTACAGAATAATGAAACACAGTAATAATAACATGCCAGAGACTATTTACAATGAGGGACAATTAACCAGATA
>OMMV01038145.1:2163-15167 GCA_900302635.1 Chatrabus melanurus | reverse complement strand
TTTTTACCAGAATTGGAGCAACTTTAACTTTTGACCCCTGTACAAACTGACATTGACCTTTGACACCATTTTTGCTGTTTTTACCCCATAACTCCATAACATTCAGCCAGAGATAGTCCAAACGATACCTTTTTAGAATCTTTATGATCAGACAAATAATATGGTATATGTTTCAATATGATTGGAGGATCTTTAAATTTTGACCCCTGTGTAATCCTTCATTGACCTTTACCTGGCAATAGCCACCACCCTGGGAAGGCTATCATACATTTTTGTGTCAGCCATGGTATACTGAGGCTGGACTGTAAGTGTTGTTTAGTCCCTTTAAGTGATACTGATTAGGTCAAAATTGGCTTCGGGCTCATGGACTAAGTAGAGAAAGAATTAAATGAATAAGAAATAGTTAGAAATAAAAATACACATGGAAAATAATATTAATCATCTAATTAATGCCATTACTCTTGCTTGACGTCCTGCTCGTTCATCTCCTCGAGGTGGTGCTTGTTGCCTTCGCACGATGTGTCGATTTTGCTTGTTGGACTAGTGTATGAGCTCCAACAGGAACAAACATGTATCTCCGAACAATCTAGTCCCCTACGCTAGCCTCTGCTAGCCGAAGTTACTGGTGCGATCGTCCACGCTGGCTAACGTTTGGGTGCTGCTTCGCCCTGCCTGCTCAGAATCACCGGACAGCAGTTTGTCGACCCTCCCTCGCCCGCACGGTGCCACATTGGCAAACGTCCTGCTTGTTCTAATGGAGCGCTGGCTAACGCCCGCCTCCGCTGGCCCCTGCTGGCGTCCGCTACCACCACGTTTTGGAATGGCGAGCTGCGTTAGAGGTTCGCTACCAAACACCGGTAACATGATTTTTGCTGATGTTTGGCCAATGTTCTCGACTTTGCCCTGCGTTCACCAAACGCTGGGGGAAACGTTATAGTGAGATTGCGCCTTAAGGAAGCTAAGGGTCACTCGACCGGTATGGAAACGTCCTTTATTTTTCATGAAGGACACATAACATAATGTAGCACTGCGATCAAAACACATTATAACGCAGTGTTCAATGAAAACAAAGAAATTCAAGCAATAACACTCGAACAGAAACTCACCCTGTCTTTAACCAAATGTATTCGCTCCATCGTGTCTCCTGTTGTCCGATACGCAAGCTGAGGCTACATGAATAGATAGAGACGTTAGCTTAATGAACAGACTACACAATGCCACAAAAATTATTTACCATGAACAGTAAGTCATAAAAACGTGCCATTCGTACCTCATCTTGTGGAATTATGTTACTGGAGTGGTAAATCAAACTGCCAAGCTGTGGAGACAAAACGGACTAATTAGGACTGAGCATACCTGCTGCCTTTCTATTCTGTGCCACCAAGCACACAATGACAAATCTATCAATAATTAACAAGCATCAGTAAATTTGTTACGCTGCTGAAATAAATTGCACCATGTTCGGGTCAAATCAATCATTAAAATGAGCTTCAGTGACTTTATAAAAATAAAATTCTGAGCACAGTTTTGCTGCACTTGCAGGGTTTCATTTTTCACACAAAAGGTTACAAAACTGGTCAAATTTTAAAATTACACAAGATTCATGCTAAAAGCTTCTTGTCTGCACGATTAAAAATCACATATTGTATGACATCATTGTGTATCAGTGATAAAGCATGACTTAAAGGGGAACGCCGGAATTTTTCGACCTGGGCTCTACTTTTTAGACGGTTTACTCGGGGAAAAAAATTCAATATATTGGTGCATTATTGATTTAGAATGCAAACACCGTCCCGGGCTAACCGGCTGATTAATATAATGGCATGGGGCAAGCTAAAAACACTCAGAGTAAACCACTTCTCGCCGCTGAACAGGTAAAAATGTCACGCGGAGGTAAACGTGCGCATGTTTACCTCACTAAATGTAAAGAGACTTTTTAAAACAACAACCATATAGGGTTAGCTGCTTACCTTAGCCTAGCCGTCATCTCCGGTGATGCTGTCCACTGAGTGATTACAAGTCGACTGCCTATGAGGGGCTTGTTCTGTAAGACACAGTCGACTTGTAATGCCTCAGTGGGGAGGAGCGCCAGGGGAGGACAGCTAGGCTAAGGTAAGCGGCTAACCCTATAATCGGTTGTTTTAAAAAGTTTCTTACATTCAGTGAGGTAAATATGGGCATGCTTACCCCCATATGGACTCGCTCTGTGCTACCGGACACTTCTAATGCCATTTTTGCCTGTTCAGTGGTGGAAAGAAGCGGGTTATTGTGTTAGCTTGCTCCATGCCAGTTAGCCCGAGACAGTGTCTGCATTCTAAATCAATAATGCACCTATTCATTTTGTTTTTGTCCAGAGTGAAACGATGACCGCCAAAACATCTAATAATAGAGCCCAGGTTGAAGAATAAAAAAAATCACAGAGTTCTCCTTTCATGTGAGATTCACAAAGGTAAATGTGCAGCAGTGGATGTCTGTACCGGGATCTCTTTCCATCCTTGGGAGACCTTTAAGAAGAGACTTCCTGTCGCTGAGACATATGTGAGAGTTCCCTCCGCATCCTTTATGGTGTTCTGCATCATACTTTCACGAGTAGAAAATTTTTTCAGCTGAAAAACAAGTGCAGAGGAAGAAATCCAATCCCAATTAAATCCCAATTAAATCTAGCAATTTGGAATCACTCATTTTAAAGTAATAACTAAAAAGATGATAATTCCCAAAAACTAATGCCTGCTTGAGTACTTTACAGAGTTGTTTGGTACAACCTCAGACAAGGCAAAATAAAATTAGAAAAAAGATAATAAATTATGTCATTTTAGCTAAACCGCCACTGAAACCTGGCGTAGAAATGTCCTTTTTTTATCGAATAAAGAATGACTCTTATTAAAATCTGAATTCTCAACATAATCATTAAACTGTTACTTATAAGCTAATTATACATTTATACAGTGTGCTGTTAAAAAAATAGGGTCAAGGGGATAACTTACAAATGCTGTGTTACCCAAAGCCCCAGAAGGTCCAGGTGGTCCAGGAGGTCCGGGTGGTCCAGCAATGGTTGCTAAAGCTGTGGCAACAAAAACATCTTTCATATCTGCTTTTATCATTTTTCTCATACTGAGTCCTTCATCAGCCACAGGAAGAGTGTAGCTGTTACAACTTCACAGTGAACTTACTACACAAAAGGTTGTACCTGAGCCGTATCTTGAGGGCGGTCCAGGGGGCCCAGGAGGCCCTGGAGGGCCAACGAGACCTGGTCTACCATATCCAGGGATACCCGGTGAACCCGGCATGCCTGGGTGGCCTGGAGGCCCAAGCACCGTTTCTCCTTTGGGCCCCTAAAATATCCAAGGACGCAGTTACTGGTTGGACTTTCTTGGACGTTACTGATAAGTCAAAGTTTTTCTTGTTTGTTTTAAAAGACAATGATTTTTTTTTATTGATTATCTATCACTACTTTTTCTTTCCAGCGTAAACAAAACAACAGATACATACATAAAGATGAGGTAATTGTGTGCTCATGGAATGGTGACTCACCACGGGGCCTGCTCTCCCTGGAATACCTGGTTGCCCAGGCAACCCTGCATCCCCCTTGTCTCCCTTCTCCCCTTTGACGCCCCTCTCACTTGTTGAGCCCTGCAAGCGGACGCACAGACACAGACACACAAATATCCACAGGTAAAATTTGGCATGCGTGGCACATGAAGCCATAATGTCCAAAAATAAAAGCCTTCACATAAGATGCTGTGTGAATCTTACCCAATCAACTCTGGGATAAAACACACCTAGGAAAGAGAAAACAAAAGAAATATATATGTTGCAGCAAAATAGTAAGATTACTTCATAAATAACTTTGTGACTATCTTTTTGAAATCGGGATACTATTTTAAATTAGACAGAAACCAACTGAATGGAACTGAAACTGGAACCAGAACACAATTAAACTTTGTCTTCTAAAGGTGAAAAAGAAGTCCGCAGGTTGCAGGGCCTCCTCTGGAAAAAAACATATAACATGTAGCTTTAAAAAAAAACAAAAAAAAAAAACACAAGCACACATTTATTTGCTTTAACTTTTAATTAAACCCTTATGTGTTATTGACAGTTTCCGTACATTGTTCATTAACGAGGGTTCCCATTCATTATCAATGTTCTCTCATTTAGATTGTTAATTTAAACATGAAACAAAGGCCTCTCCTGCTGAAGTTGTAAAATTCTTTTAGTGCTTTCACTGTACAAAGATTTTTTTCTTTTTTCTGTTTTTTTACCAAGCTGTGCCTGTCCCCAAACCCCATTCTCCACTCTCCTCACCATAATTTAAAGTCTTTTGGTAGCTGATGATTTTGGTGATCATGTGTTTAGACAGTTGTTTCCACTATTGGAGTGCTCTCTCTTCCACCTGTACTTTCTGATCATTGTCTTTTAAATTTGTTACATATCTTTCCTGTCCAGTGAATGATAAAACTTTTGTGCCATCAACATGTTTCATTGAACCCACAGCATCAATGGAACAGAATACTAGATTACCTGAGGTTCTCGGGTCATTAGCTGATCGAGATGGCTCTGTGGACAGCATTGCTGAACATTTTAGTTCAGCGCTTCGTAGTCTATTGGTCTCAGTTGCACCTGTGAAAGTTACAACCCGCCATCTGCGAAAGCAGATGCTGTGGCTCACTGATGATTTACGAGGACTTGGATGAAAATGTAGGAAAGTGGACCATATCTCACATCATTCAAGACAGGAGGGAGCTTATTGTGAATGATCGCTTGACTGAGTGTAAAAATTCCCCGCCAGCTGCTAAGTTTCCCAAATTCTTCCCAGTCAGTAATCCCAGATTTTTGTTTGATATGTAGTGAAACTCACCCAGAGCCACCAGACTGGACCCAGTTTCCAACTTTCAGTTGCTGATTTTAGCCATGACAGGAGTCTTATTTAATGCTGTCTCTGGTCAGTGTGGTGGTCAAGTGGTCAGTGCGCTTGCTTCCAAAACAGAAGGTTCCCGGTTCAAGATCACCTGTGCCCATTCTCCATGGAATATGGAGTTGCGTCAGGAAGGGCATCCGGCGTAAAACTTGTGCCAAACCAACATGCAGATCCATATCGGATTTGGGAGAAGCCAAAAGAAAGAACTTACTATTTAATGCTGTGTCTGACTCGAAACCATTAGTGTCTGGCTTTTACATTATTTTTAGAAAATCTGTCTGAGATTGTGATGGTTACTAAATTTACTACTTGTCTTTTGGCTCCATTGACAACTGGGTTCATGAAGGATCTGTGTTATAACTTGGGCCCCTATGTTAAATCCTATTAACTTATTGCTCACCACTGGAAGTGCTCCTGCTATACAACCAGTGATGGTTGGTAGTTTTTATCTTTATGTTTTAATTTTGTCATTCATGTAATTCTCATTTTATTATTACTTTTTTAAATTTACTGTGTTTTATGTTTGGTGTTTCAAAGATTATGATATTATTTCACCAAATGCAATCATAATATGCACAGATTTTGCTGTTATTCTCCTTAATTTGGGTTAGAAATCCTGTAGCGCCGACTCACTCTGTGAAGCTGGCAGTCCGGGAAGGCCTCTCTCGCCTTTCTCCCCTTTTGGTCCAAACTGACAGTTGCCTTGTGAAACAAAAAGCCACATTAAACATCACTGTGTATTCTTAATTAATGTTAAAGTAAACACCAAGTATATTCCATGTCTTTTAAGTCAGTCTGCAGAATCAATGGATACATTGATTGCAGCACTTGAGAAGCTGAGTGAGGAATCGGAGTGTCTGGGTTTGCGATTGTCCTGGATCAAGGCTAAGATCCAGGTTTTCAATGAATTCTTGGACTCGGCCATCAGAATTGTATCTGTATGTGGCGAAAGTGCTGAACTAGCAGAGACATTCACTTACCTCGGCAGTGGCATTCATGTCTCTGGAGATTGGGAGATGCTTGGGAAGAGCTTATGGAGTCATGAGGTTGCTGGACAGAGGTGTTTGATGATGCCGATATCTTTGTGGGAGAACAAAAGTCCAAGTCTTCAGGTCCTAATGCTTCCTCTCTTACTGTATTGTTGCGAGACTTGGATGCTAACCAGTGACCTACGGGGGCGACTGGATGTCTTTGGTGCTAGGTCTCTTCGGAGGATCACTGGGTATGGCTGGAATGACTTTGTGTCAATCAGAATCAGAATCAGAATCAGAATAGTTTTTATTGCCATTGTCAGTGAAGGGTTTCACAAACTAGGAATTTTTTGCGGTACCATCGTGCAACATAGAATAAAATAGATGATAAACTATATCTAAGAAGATATATATATATATATCAAGTGGTTACTTAGGCAGACTCAGCTGAGGAGTATCACTTGCATTGTGAGAGAGCATCATCCATGACATTTTGGACATGTGGTGTGTCTAGCATGGAGGTGCCTCAGTGTTGAGGAACCCAGTGGCTGGAGAAGGGCAAGGGGATGCCCACGTTTCACCTGGCTATGGCAGGTTACTTTTGAGAGGTGGGAATGGACCGGTTGTCTGCCTGAGTGGTTGCCATCCAGGACCCAGGGCAGTTCTGCGGTGTGATGGATGTGGCGACGCGCGGCACCGGTGCATGCTCCCAGACTGGACTTGATTTGACTACAAAGCCCAATTTTGATAATGTGTTTGTAACAGATTTCAGTTTCTTAATAAATAAATTAATAAATTAATAAACATCCAACTCACCATAATCAATGGTTCCATCGGCGTTAAGCTGCAATAAAGAAGCACAAAGACAGACAATAAATCAACAGGCAGGGGTAAAGTGCAGGCAAATTAATGCAGTTATGATCGTATGTCGGCAATGAGCTTTAATCAAAGCACGCAGGTCCTGAGGAGGCACTCCAGAGGCTTGCAGAAATATTAGATCCATGTGGACTTTTTGTTTCTTTGTTTTTTTTCTTTACACCCTGCGTATCAAAGTAAATTAAAGCTGCAGCACTGCACATCTGTCACACTCCTGTGTGTCTTTTTATTACACCTCAGCTCGCAGGTGTAAAATATACGCAACCAGAGGTTGATAGGAGAAGAATACTCCTCACAAAACAAGCAAATCTAAACGGTGTGCTGCACAGAATGGAATAAAAGTGCCGACAATGTGCTGTTATAGGCTCAGGAACTTACAGCCATCTTGCAGTGTGGTCTGGGAGGGATGGGGAACACCGTCTTCAGAGACCCGGACAGGAGAGAGGACAGTGAACACGTGAAGGCTTCACACATAAAGCATATGAACAGATGATGACTGAACTGATCTAAGCCTGTGTGTGTGTGTGTGCGTGTGTGTGTGCGTGTGCTGCTTACTCCTTTAGGGCAGTTAAACATTCCAGCACGACCCGGTGCTCCGGGAGGACCTGGGGGTCCCTGAAAAGAGTGAAAAAGAGAAGACGATGCAAGAAGTAAGGTGAGGCATATCCAGCAAATAATCCTCCCCTCCGGTAATTCCTACCATGGCATTCAATTGGCTTCGTGTTGTCTTGATCACTTTGGTCGATAAATTAGGAGATATTCACTGAGGCATGCATTTTGTCCTCATGGTATATTTGGAAATAACAAGAGCCATACTTGTCCTTGCCTGCGTCGCCAAGCCCAACCTCGAACTTGTGCAAGGTCTTAGCAAGGTGTACCGTGCAGTTGCATGTTTGATCAGAACTTGTGGAATTCTCAAATACACTAGGTTTGAGAGAATCAGCCCCCTGGTGGCCACAGTTAGAATCGGAAGGCACCCAAGTTCGAACTTATCCAAGGTTTTAGTGAGGTGACCTTGAGCACCAAGTTTCACCTTGATACAGGAAGCCTTTGTCAAGATATGGTGTACACAAGGTTTCAGAGACTCGATCCCCTGCTGGCCTCAATTTTAAGCAAAATACACCTCAAGCTCACACTAGACACAGCGTTTGTCAGATGTAGACGGTCAAATATGGTGGCATACTATAGATATGTAACTTAACGTCAACTCGCATGTTTTAGCACTTTCAAAACAAAGAGAATGCTACAAAATTATGGTGTTTCTTTTTGCACTGTGTCGGATTAAAAATGCAAACATTGACTTTTGTATAACTTTTGAATGGGGTCATTTCAGTTGGTAGGAAAAATGTTAATTGCATGATGTTTTAAAAGTGATTGCTGCTCTTGTCAAACATATTCTGTGTTATGAATTTCAACTTAGTGTTCCATGTCTTTCCAAATGACTCTTTTGTACATGTAGAGATGCTAATTTTCATTTGAAATCTACCACATACATGATATGTCATTGCGGGTCCACATTTATCATGTAGTCAGGGTTAAAAAAAATGTTTAAATTAATTTACTGTGCAGCTGATATTGACATACTTTTATCCCCCTGTCACACTATCATGTATTTGTAGAAGCCCGTATTTTGAAATTTAAAGATATGGGGATGACACAAGCTTTAAGGGAAGCATACTTAAACACTACGGGGGTCTACGTTAATGCTTACGGGATGAAAAATGTACGGGGTGAGATTTTTAAAATGTTCAAAAAATTTTGGAGGGTCCTCCCACAGCTGTTTTACAATATTGCTTGTTTTCAGCCAAATTTCTGACAATACCACAACGTCACTAGCATCACCTCAGTCTTCACACTGTAACAGATCTGGATCCTTATCCAGATCTGCACCAAATGTCCCGTATTCAAACTCACATTTGCACATTCCAGTTGCATATTATCAGTCTGTATCTTTGGTATTAGTGACAGTCTGCAGCAATCTGTGTTTGATTTTTCTGTACGTTCCAACTTGATGTGTTGTGAAATGTTTCCGCTTAGTGACTCACCGGCAAGCCCACAGAATCCCCGCGCTCTCCCTTAGGGCCCACCAGCCCCGGTCGACCCTACAAAGAGAGCGGAATTATCCAA
Source organism: Chatrabus melanurus (assembly GCA_900302635.1). Taxonomy (NCBI): domain Eukaryota; kingdom Metazoa; phylum Chordata; class Actinopteri; order Batrachoidiformes; family Batrachoididae; genus Chatrabus; species Chatrabus melanurus. The sequence goes on along the minus strand of OMMV01038145.1, from coordinate 6,278 downwards.
AAGAACAGAAGGTGCAGCAGCCGCAGTATTTGAAGTTAGATTGAATTAACGGTGATGATCCCCGCAGGAGAAAATGCAGAAATTAGGTACTTTGACCAACTGTGACAAAGACTGATTTAATATGCCATAAAAAGCAAACAGGAGCTTTGACAAAATTAAATTACACAGTAGAGAGACTGATTTCATGCCAACCTAAATTACTGATTAAACATCCACAGAGGAAACTCAAAATGTGGGATTTATGGTCACAATACAAAAAACAAACCAACTTTAAGATCAGATTTAAAGTCATAACACAAAGTAAATGCTCCCAACTACACATTTTCACAACTATTAAAATAAGAGCAGTATATCAAAATCAAACAGGAAATGCAGGCTGAATTCAAGGTGCTTACAGGACGTCCAGGAAAACCAAATTCCCCCTTTGGCCCTAGTGGTCCCATCGGCCCCTGTTGAGAAAAATACAGTGTGCGTTACTCAAATACACTTTTGGAACTTATTGTAGTTGTTCCCAATATTATAACAGAGTCATGATTCCACAAAGGTTCACTACTTAACAGTCACATGGCAGTTACAGAAGCAACTAGTAGAGTCATTAATGTGAGTGTGTGACCATGTTTCTAGAACCAAGGTTTGAAGGTTGTTTTTGCATGATTTGAGGATGTTCTTTGAAATGAAACAGGGTGACCCTCGCAAAAGTGTGGGCTGACTCCACCAGGTGGCCAAATCCAAGAAGGCCGCCACTGAAATAGGAAAATACCACTTTGTCACTTCTAGGTATCACAATAAGGTGTTCTTCGTATCTAAATGTAGGTTTTCAGAGTCAAAAAAAAATCTATTTCAAACTATGAAATGACAATATCGTATATAATGAGATGGCGTTAGTTGGCGATAAATGAGGTTTTTGAGATCAAAGAGTACCAAAATTTTCAATACAAATTTAAGCAATTGTGATACATGTTCATATTAGGAAGTATATCTCGACCTATTTCTGCACATAAATACACAAGAATCATTTACCTTACTCTCAGAAATGGACAGAAAATCTACTCCTACTCACCCAGAAAAGCCATTGTTACTCACCAAGAGGGCCTTTTTTGTGTGAAATGACGATGTGGATTTTCCTAATTTCGGCGAAGATCATCTTGGATTATACAGTACTGCACAGATGTTTATTACTTTTTCTAAAATAACTATCTAAAAAACAATAAATCTGTGTCTAGAAATGAAATTGTCCACCCCTAAAACCTATATTTAGACACCAAGAACGCCTTATTGTGATATCTGGAGGTGACAAAGTGTTATTTTCCTATTTTGGGGGTGGCCATCTTGGATTTGGCCACCTGGTGGAGTTAGCCCACATTTTGCGAGGGTCACCCAGTTTCATTTTAAATCGCACCCTCAAATTATACAAAAACAACCTTCAAACCTTGGTTCCAGAGAAATGGTCACGAACTCATATATTATTGACTCTACTAAACTTTCTACTATACGCATTATTTATCATGTTAGCTTTTTTCCCCAGATTTAAGTATGAAAATTCAGTGGTATGTATTTTTGCTTTTTGCTCGTAAGACTTACCACAATTCCCGGCGGCCCGTGCGCCCCAATGTCTCCCTGCAAAAGATATATTTCCATTTAGATTCACTGAAATGTTTAGGTAGAAACTACCAACAGGAGTCCTCAAGCTTATGAATCAAATCCTGATTGTAATTTCAACAATATGGATATGGAGAAAATCTTGGATAACCAAAAATCAGCACTTTGAAAAACCAAAAATTCGACACAGACCACTTAAACCTGAAAGTTTAAGTTTTGTTCATAAAAACTGGAGCTGTGATTAGCAGAGTAGAGAGAGTAGAGTAAACTTTAACGTCCCCCGAAGGGCAGTTTGTTTTGCAGGCAGTAATCAGCACAAAAAAATACAATACAATAAATGCACAGATCATCTCATACAACGTCCATGCACAGTGGGACCACAGATCATAAAAATGGCAAGTTAAAAATTTATAAAAAATAAAAATTAAAATAAACAATGGCAGAAGGAGCAAAGGACAGTCTGAATCTATTAGTACTCCCGCTGGAGAGACTGAGCCTCTGCCCTGATGGCAGCGTCTGAAACTCAGCATGTAATGGATGCTGAGGGTCCAAAAAGATTGCCCGAGCCTCAGATATGGCCTTTACTTCATACAGGTGCGGCAAATCATGAAGTGCACCAGACATTTTCCAGCACAGCTTAACAATTTTGTCCAATTTGTTCCTATTTTTAAGATTTTACACCCCCAAACCAGCAAACCATAGAAAAAACAAGAACAGACTCAATAAAAGAAAAATAAACCATTATTATCAGTGTCTGATCCACATTAAAACTCTGTAACTTCCTTAAAAAGAACAACCGTTGATTTGCCTTTTTTGCAAATGGCATCAATGTTGGCATCAAAATTAAGTTTAGCATCAAGTATGGTGCCCAAGTACTTATATTGCTGCACTGCTGTCACAGGTTCACCCTTAATCACACAGGGGGCAGCAGCACAGGGGAAGGACCTCCTCTTAAAATCAATAAACATTTCTTTGGTCTTAGCCACATTAATTTGGAGGAAAGACGGGTCACACCAGTTAACAAAAGCATCCAGGACTGGACCACAGCCCTGCTCTCCATCCTGCAGGAGACTCACAATTACTGAGTCATCACTCTCGACCCAAACATTCATTTACTGTTGTCAAATTTTCAATTCCACTGTTGCCATTTATATCTGCAGAATACAATGAAGCCACACCATTTGAAATAAACCTGTAATATAAAAAAAACTAACAAGAATACGAAACAAAACCTTGACTCCTTTGCGTCCCATTGGTCCACCCACGCCTGACATCACAGATCCCTCTGTTGCGACGATGAATCCTGGCTCACCCTTTTCACCCTGCACAAACACACAAGCACAAACACACATCACACTCAGAGATACAACACAAGAACCCCACCTGCACAAATATGCACGTTGTATAGAAGAAATTACAGACTACATCATCAGAAACAATTTATTTTTATTGATCTTATTGGTGCCAGTCAAGATATATATGTATATTATTAGTTTTTAATTTTTAAATATTTTAATAAGTTTTAATTTTTAATATTTTAACATGGTATTTTATTGTTGTGCATTTTGGTGGCAACTTTAGTTCAATGTTTAGTCAACTTGTAATTTAATTTGTTGTATTTTATTGTTATGTATTCTTGTCAATGGATCGAATTTATTGTAATTTATTAGTTAATATGATTTTGCACTGTTGGTTGGGCTTCAGGGCCCCCCCCCCCCAAATGGAATGTGTGGGTATTGTTAGTTTGTTATTCATTTAAAGAGGACCACAATAGAAATAAGTGCCTCTTTGGCTGCTATCCTCGGCAATATTTGATTATGTTTTCTTGTGTTTATGTACTGCCAAATAAAAATCAATCACTTTATTTTTTTCATGCAATTCACTAACAAAGTGAACTGAGGTGAAAACTAATGGTCCATTTAACCAAATTAATCTGTTTAGACATGAAACAAGAATTGTTTGCAGACAAGTCCCACTTACTTTCAGTCCTGGAGGTCCTTGAAAACCCGGCAACCCAATGGCCCCCTTTGGACCCTGTGGCCCCTGCAAACAGTGAGGGGAAATAAAAGATAATCAGGGTGTCACTGAACTAGTGATTCCTGAAGATGAATATAAGCATTTCTCTTAATGTTTTTGTGCTATATTTGTACTTTCTGTAAGGTATAACATGGATGAATATACTTAATAAATCCTTCACACTACTCATTTGTGTTATATACAGTATATTACATTTAGCGCATCTGAAATCTTCCCACTGGAACGAGAACAAAAGGCAACATAACCACCGGCACACACATTTCTCACTAAAAATAAAGCTCATTTGGGTGTGTGACATTTTTTTGTTTTAATACTCACAGCAGGTCCCGCAGTTTGAAAAATTCCAGAGAAATTGAAAACACCTTCTGTGTCATTAAGAAGAAGCTGAAGAAGAAGCAAAAGAAGGGTCTCATTAATGTCACAAACTGAATATTTTAGTCATGAATGTTCAGCGAAAACACCAGCTGAATCTGAATCTA
>OMMV01038128.1:3879-15104 GCA_900302635.1 Chatrabus melanurus | reverse complement strand
CCATGACAAAGAGGAAGGTGAGACATGTCTATGCATGTTTAATCACACCTTTAGAAAATGTATTGTAGACCAGTGGTTCTCAACCTTTTTTGCTCCGAGACCCTTAATAGCCTTAAGCCTAGCTCAATCAGATACCACATCACCTTCCATTGGATGTGTAATGAGCTAATTGACTGTAATGAGCCACATTTAGAATGCCAAATCCATATTTCCATTTATTTTGGTGAGAGTAACTTAAAAGTAATGCAATAGCAGTGTAATGCCTTACATTTCAAATACAGTAATATTATAATGTAACGAATTACTTTGAAATGACAGTAACAAGTAATAAGTAATGCATTACAGGTTTGAAGTAACTTGCCCAACACTGCCCATGACTGTTTGCATTCCAAATCAATACTGGAGTGATTAAAATAATTTTTGTCCTGAGTGAAAAGATGAACTCAAAAACATCTAAAAATAGAGCCCAGATTAGAGTCCTACTTTAAACCCAACCTGCTTTCACCATGTTTTTAAAATACTGATTTAAGTTAATAAACCCATGGATGAAACATCCATATGTTATTGATATATCGAAAAAACCCCACAAAAAGCACTATTACAGTAGGAAAACTGATATGTGAACACAAGTCTTGTTATTGAGAGTGAACGCTGTTTTTCGCTCTCACCATCCCTTCCTTTCTGCTCCGAGCTTCAAAACATCATGAGACTTGAGTTTGTCAGACTCAAAAATACCTTCACCATCTATCCAGGCCTCGCTCTCACTTTCTCAAACACACACGCGTATCTAAGAGAGGCATGACTACACACGGAATCTCAATTCTCTTATCAGCCATACACCTCTTCCTTTCTACATGAGGACGTCTCACTATCTAAAACTAGCGCCGTTCTCTCATTATCTCGCTTTCTTGTTGGAACATGAAACAAGCCACTTGTGCATCCTCATGTAACTAACGGTTTTGAGTCAGCCGGCCCCATTTCTGTTGTATAACAACCGACGGAAAAACACAAACGGGCATACATACTGTACACCCACACGCGACAAAAGCAGCCAGACAGACACGCAGAAGAAGTGTTCGAGCATTAGGCCTGAAACGCAGTACAAGTGTCACGTGCGCGTTGCGGTAAGTGTTGATTTTCATTTAGGCGTCCAACCTTGCGCACACACACACACACACACACAAAAACGCCCAAAGTGATTGCACCCTGTAAAAATCACATCCCAAAAAAATAATAATAAAAAATAGTCACAGAAGATACAGAGTGTGGAATAAAAGTCATTATCAAAGACAAACCAGCGATGCATCACAAATGCAGCCCGGTGTAAATACACACACGTGCGACTGCTGCATGTGACACGAGCGCCCGACACGGCGTGGACGTGACACCTGCTGTGTGTTTCAGGCCTTACGCAGCTTCCTGCAGAGAGCGTGAAACGCTGAAACTCTCCGGTCACCTCGTCGCGTCTGGAAAGCGCACTGTGCTTTCACAATCCGATTAGCCGTTATGGGCTGCTGCACCCCAGTGAGTGAGCAGCGCTCGTAGCACCAGATGGACGGAGGGCACGACAGAAGACGACACCAACGGGTGGCAGAAAAGTACCACTCACAAAAGTGTTACAGTAGACGGTAGCGTTGGTCATGTTGCACAAAGTGTCTAATCTCTGCAGGAGACTGCGGAAAATCAAAGCCCTTTTCCACATTTAGCCGATTACATTTATGGAAAACCATCAACATTCCCACATGAGATTTCGTAATGTCGGATTTCTGCATTAGTTTGTTCCCACGTGCTTTGGATACGGGCTATGAAATCATGTCTTAATATAGGCTACATGTCATGTCAGTACCTTTCCTCTGCAGCAAGGTGCAGTTTCATAAAGAGATCGACAGATGAATTAAAGAAGGCAGCAGGAAGCGACGCTTGTGTTGCATTAATGCAAGAGGACAGGTTAAAACAGTTGCAGTGTTGACCTGTCCTGCAAGATTTTTGTGACACAAAAAAAAAAAAAAACGAGAGAGGAGAAAGAGTGAGCAGCTCATACTGACAGCAGCTCCCCCAAAACTGGCACATTTCAAATACACCCCACGTTAGCAGTATTTGATACGAGGTCATGAGTGGAGAGAAACACAGAGTCTTTTCCATATCAGCAACACCGTCTTCTTTTCCCACACAGTGACACAAGAAGATATACTGCTTTCAGTGCAAATGGAAAGGGGTCTTAAATACACTATAAATACCTCCATGTGAACACTGGACTTTAATTTATCATCCACATTGATAATTCAGAGTATGTTATTTACCATTTTGACTTGACACTGTCAAGTCAGACACAACTATCAATGCAGGGAAATGCTTCAAAATAAGACAAATTCACTACGTCTCAAATTATGTTGCGTTTACTCAATACATATAGGAGTTGTTTATAAATGTTTTTTAAAACCATGGAAGTAATTCTTTTGTAATGTAAAGAAAGATTCCATGTAATGATTTTTATTTTGATGATATGCACTTGGCCAGTGGACATCACAACTTTGGATGCGTCATATGGCAATGGTGCAACCCGACGCCAGACCTGTGAAGTGATTGGCTGTTGGCGTGTCACTCACAACACGCGGCGTTTATATGGGAGGGAGGGGGCTCGTGTGCGTGAACCAACCAAAAGGTCTGTCAAACAGTTTTCTTGTTGAAATTGATTGCCTATCACGATACATATCATTATTGTTTTATAACCCAGGCCTAAGCTCTACTACACCGTGGACCACAACTTTCTCAACAATGAGTGAGGAACGGGCCAAAAACACCAAAACGGAAGATGTGGTTGCAAAAACAAAATCAACATCAGTTCTATGAAATTATTTTGGGAAAAGAAACGATGATGTTGACCAAAAACAGGTACTTTGTCAAGAGTGCCTTGCAGAGTAAAGAAAAAAGAAAAAGAAAAAAAGTTTGTTTTAAATTATGATTATTATTTCCATGCAGATGCATTTCCTTACAAAAAAATTAATAAATAATCACTCCAATAGTTCTAGAATGATTCACTTCTTCCAAACAGAACTATTCAAGTTAGCTGGTGAAAATTCCTTTATTACAATATATTAAAAAAAAAAATTGCAATGTAATTGTAGTAAGGAATGAAAAAGAATACCAAGTATGACTAAGCATTAGGGGTGTAACAGGTCACCGATATGAATTGGAAACTGATCTTTAAGTCAATGATACGACTATATCAATTTTCGAACCCCTGGATCAATCTAAATGCACTATGAGCCAGTTAATAGTCCGATTTTATGTTATGAATTGGTCGAGCAAAGCCGTTGTGCTGCTACTTCTACATCTTCAAACTCTCATAAACATTCAAAGGTCGGCGCGAGACTTATGCAGCTTCCGAATAGGAAAGTCCATTGAAGCGCTTGTTCAATGCCCATTTTTCCTCTCACGCTGCTGCATGTCTTTGTCTTTTCTGGCTGTCGTACCACTGCCTCGCTTCTGCTACGCAATGGGCTTGAATCATAACATGAAGAGAACTGAGGAGTTCAAACATCAAAACCTGCAGATTATTTCAGCACACAGAAATTTATGTTATACTAACAGGATAAAAACAGATGGCTTCTTCTATGCTGCGCTTTCTGCTACTGTATGTGGTGCTGCCCCCAGTGGCGAGCAAAGGCAGCGCCAACGTGCTGCAGCACAGTAGCAAAAACCTAGAGGTCCCTGGTCTTTTTTTGAAATATGTATTTGAAGGTAAGAAATGCCACTTTGGGCTTGTTCTAATTTAAAAAGGAAAATTAATGTCTACATTAAACAAAGAATTGCATCCGACTGCATCGTATCACATCGAATCAAATCGCTCAATTACAAAAAGTATCCTCCCTGAACTATGTCGTAGCCCATGTATCTATATACGTATCGGATTATTTTATAAGGGAGAGATGCACACGCCGACTAAACGCGTTTGGTAAAAGTTAAGATCAACACAGTAATGCAAAGAAGGGCTTCCTTCCTTTTAGTTATAATCAAGCAATTCCACATGGCAGCATTTGAAGGTTTTCATCCCACTTTGACAAGAATGTGCCCATTTTTCCACTGATAGGTTTTTGAGTGCCGGCCATAATTTGGAAGAATATTAGTCAGGCGCTAACGGTGAGTCTTGATTACAGTAAAACCTTTGGTTCGGTTTGTTGGTTCAGATACGAGCGTCCACGAGTGCATCCAGTATAGGTACACCAAAAGAATAGAGTCCTTGTGTGTTCCACTGCTGTGTAGTCAAAGTGTTTATCAGCCCCCCCATAGACTGGAAACGCTCTCCTGCAGAGAACCACAAACCCAGCCACACACACACACACCTCAGCGCACTTTCACACACGAACCAAAACGTCTCCCAGACCTTTACCACAGCTTGTTATGGTTAGCCAGCAAGAGAGAGAGAGGAAAGATAGAGCATCTGTTGTGAATAAGTGATTAGGCAAAAAAAAAGAAAGAAAGAAATTAATAAGTTCCAGAAAAAAAGCAGAGAGCTCATAGATTAAGCCAACATTGCAGAACAGAATGCCAATAACTTAGGAGACATCAGGACTAGCTGACTTGCTCACGCTCTCCTGTATTTCCAGTTTGTGGGCTTCATCATTTGTTTCCTTCTTGATAAGATAAGATAAGATAAGATATTCCTTTATTAGTCCTGCAGTGGGGAAATTCCGGTGCTACAGCAGGAAGTGGACAGTAAAATGGAAGAAAAAAAAAAAAAAAAAATCAGTAAAAAGGCACGTCAATAAAAAAGGCAATAAATAACAACCAATATAAATATAAACAAGAATATAGTAAATACCAACAATTACAAGAAAAGAAAAGAAAAAAGCACCAACTTTCTCCTTCTGACCGACTCCGTTTCTCTGTCAAACCTCTCCCTCCTTCTTTCAGCTTATTTAGGAGGTTTCTGTTTTGTGGTTGTTTTGTTTTTTTTGAAAGACCAACAACATGTGTTTGCATTGTAATAATTCAAGAAAAAAAAAAAAAGTGTGTGCAGAAAATGTGACGTTCCAAACTATTCTGTTTTAGTTTACTGGTGGGCACCTCGCAGTGACACTGGCAACAACATATAATTAGATAACTCTGCCCCGCCCCCTTTGGCTGTTCCCATTTGTGTGCATGTGTTAGCTGGTGCCATCTCAGGCTGTCTCGCACAGTGCACGTATTGGCCCCTTTTAAACAGAGATCCTGCTGTACTGCGGTTAAAAAGACATCATTATGCTGCTTTTGCTTGTTTACACTGAACCAAACAAAGGCAGCATAATGCCGTCACAGTGCGTGATTTAAAATATATATCTATATATATTTGGCATTTTTCAGCCTTTATTGTCCCGGTGGGGGAACATAGAAATGCTGTCCGTCCGTGCATCCAGGTGAAACGCAGTACTCACAATAACTCTTGATAAGTTGAGTGCACCGCCACCAAATTTGTACCATAGATGCATCCCATGGAGGTCTTGGATGAGTTCGATGATGAGTGACCTTGACCTACTTTCCAAGGTCACAGAGCAAAAGAACGGAAAATAACAGTGCTCGCAATAACGTTCCATACATTCAGTGCACGGCCACCGTGCGACGGGGGACACAAGGACGTCAGGCCAATATCCCATTTTTATTATAGGGACGGTGAAGGAGAGACAGGAAACCAGAGTGTGAAGATGTGGACGTAGCAGCGTAACGGCTTAACTAAACAGATTCATAACGTTAAAAATCGGGCAAATGAACGGTTCATAGTACATTTAGATCGATCCAGCGGTCCGAGTATCGCTGTAGTCATCTTTTACTTTAAAACGGTTTTCCGATTTGTATCAGTGAATTGTTACACCCCTATTAAAAACCATAACAATCACCCATCCAACAGGACCCAGGTTAGAAAGTGAAAAATTCTCTGTGCCAAGCAGGGCTTCGACCATATCTGACAAAGCTGTTAACACAGTAACTCACAAAAAATGTACATAAGAAATTCCAATTTTCAATGTAGGTGAATATTGATATGAAGATGAACTGATTACAGTTTGGTGTATTTGGTCATACTCAAACATCAGATATTGACACACTATTGTGACCATCGACTACCATGTTGTCGCTCAAATATAAGATCCCATGCTGCCACTTAATGGAGAACAGCATATCATACAATACTGTTAGGAGAGGGAATCCTGATGACTCAGGTCCAAAATGCAGGCCAGTAACCCAGCCAGAAATTGATCACTAACATGCAACAAACACGCACATTACAACACGGTGAAGTTAGCGCAGGGTATTGTACTGTAACTGTCAGAGAATATGAGACACCGAGTCTAAAAACATTGGATTTTGAATGACAAATGTCAACTGGGGACAACAGCGTCACCCTACATGCCCTCTGATTAATGCCTCAACTCCTCGCCTCTGCCTTCCACTCCTTTCCCCTGTGTTTCCTTTATAATCTCTTTCACTTTTCTCGTATCCTTTCTTATGCTATTCTATCCTTTTCTTCACTGCTCTCAATCTATAATTCTCCTTTCCCTAGTTTTCCCCCAGAATGCGTGAAGGATGAATTTCAAAAAGTGGCTTCTCTCCAGCATCCATTTTAAGGAGCTGGCCTGCCAATATATTGACCTGGGTTCAAATTCCGCTCATGCTACCTGTCTGTGTCCACCCAGCTGTAAATAGGAACCAGCCTTGGCTGTGGAAGTAACCTGCGCTGGACTGGCATTCCATCCAGGGGGAGTCGTAGACTCTCATCCGCTTCACACTACGGAATCTGGAGAAGAGCACCAGCACCAACGGGCCTCAGGGCCTATATAGGACTTACATCTCCAGTATCCCACCCTACACCTCAGCCACTTAAGCTAAAGATAAAGAGAGGAATTCTGAAGATAATGAGCAGAAGTTCTGAGGTCAGGTTCTGCCCCTCTGAAGTGTTAATCCCTGACCCTCCAACACACCATGCTTGGATAATTTACAGTATGAAAGGAATTATCTCAAAATTCAGAGCTAGTACAATCATGGCATGCCAATCTTCCAAAGGAGAAAATTGTCTCCATCTGATGGATAACTATAATACCACTTATATTAAATTCCAATTTTATGTTTCCTCAAAAGCAGGGATCTTTTAGGATTTAGTGCTTCGTTCAACAAGCTTCGGCACATGGCTCAAGCACGAACTGAATTTATGCCATTTGTTATTTTGAGGCCAATAATCTAAATACTCAAAAGCCTCAATCAGCTGAGCCAACCTGTTCCAAAAACACTAGTCACAGAGTGTCAGCTAAGACTTAAAGTGCATATTCGCCACCAACAATGCTTCCTTTATTGGTAATACAGGAAACAAATCCAATGACGCCATGTGGAGAAAACAAAGAATCAAAGTTCAGTGGACAAAAGATTACAAATAATTGCATTAGAAGATTTATGCATGCCATTATTACATTATATTGAGCATTAACGGAAGATTATGAGAATTATGGGTAATCTTGGAAAACCTTTTGGAGGAGTTTAATCTTAAACCTGAAGGTGAAGATTCAAAGTCGGGGTGTCACGATATTAGATTTTTACTACATCATGGCCAAAAAAAACCAAAACGATATTATTGCGATATCCACAGAGAATTTAAAAATAAATAAAATAAATAAGCGTTGGGCCGTGTCACTGTGCAATTCACCGCCGGAACAGAAGGGGGCGCGAACTTGTTGATCGTTTGTTTACCTTCCGGCTTTGTTCCTGCGGTCTGAATAACCTTGACCAAGACGAGAAAAAAAAAAAAAGTGTGGTGTTGCAGTTGGAGATGATCATCATTGAACAGCAAATGCTTTTATTGAAAATGTGGCGACGACAACGAAAGAGGAGACTCGTGCGGAGGTCGTCTGTATGTCCACTGAACGAATCGAGGCGGAGGACGAGCGAATATACCACACTGTGGGAAACGGACGGATAAATGCACTGCAGGTATTTTCTTAAGTCATTTGCAACCATTCATACACCACCAGAACACACACAGCAAGCCGATTCATGCCGGTCAGAGACTGGCCGTGTCGGACCAATCACAGCCCTTGCTGTCTGGGTCGTCTCGATACGTAGTTACAATTTTTGGGAGGTGCGCGTCCGGCTACGGAGTAGGGCAGAGGGCTCTGCTTCGCCACAACACAGTAGCATAAACTGGCCTTTGTTATACGATATTATCGTATGTGAATTTTTAACGCAATATTAAAATTTCATTTTTAAATATCACGGTTATCGTCATTACCGGTATATTACGACACCCCTAATTCAAAGTCATGAACGTTTTACATGTAGAAATCAATCTTTCAAGGTTTACTGATCTAGACTTTGCAGATGTTGCTGTGATCTTTGCTACTAGGTCTCTGGAGAATCCTTGGGTACCACTGGAATGACTTTGTGCCAAACGAGTGGTTACTTAGGTAGACTCAAATGAGAAGTATCACTTGCATTGTGAGGGAATGTCCGCTATGACATTTTGGCCATGTGGTGCGTTTCTCTGTGCACGATCCAGCACATAGGTGCCTGAGTGTTGAGGACCCCAGCGTCTGGAGAATGCCAAGGGGGCACTCGTGTTTCACATGGCTGTGGCAGATAGATGGTTACTGACAAGAGGTGGGGATGGGTTGGTTTTCTGTCTGGGTGGTTGCCATCCAGGACCCAAGGCGGTTCTGCGGTGTGGCGGATACGGCGAGGTGTGACACCAGCGCACGCTCCCAGACTCGACTTGAATAAATTTCTCAACAATTAAAAATAAAAACCGGAAACATGCTTCAAGTCTTAGTATGTGTGAATGCACATTTTGTTAAATAATACATTTTACATTTTTAAACTGGAACGGCACTGGAGGTCCATACTTCTGCCAAAGCCCAAAACACTCCATTTTGCATTTTTATACAAGATAAAGTCAAAACTTTTGCATCTGAACCTCATATTTGGACAAACACTGACCCAAATGTTATGGGTTTTTGTAGATCAAACCAACACTTTTGGCGTTTCATTAAAACCATCTCGTAAATCTCCATATGGTGCAATCAAAAACGTTTTCCTGTTTACTTCTGTTTTTGCCAATCTGCCCCAAAATAGAATAGGTTTCTACACCAGACACTGCCTTATTACATTACTTTTGGTAATCCCACCAAATAGGTGGAGGTACACAAAAACATTTCAAAACTGCTTTGTGTACTTTTCAGTGCTTCTTGATTGATTGGGCAGTAAAACAGCCTCTGAACTTAAAACAAAGATGAATTTGAAACATGAGACTTTTGAACATAATGGCTGTCACATATCTCAGCATTCCTGCTGCTTTGAATGAGACAAAATGTCTTTGAGGCTTTAAGAATTTTGACCTGCTTGCACAGAAGGGCGCTCATGGTGTTCTTGCAGTATGCGTCATGTTTCTGTGTATTTGAAGTAGCACAGCCAACACATACGTGCACATATGTGAGAAAGTATTCGTGTTTTGGAAAAATGAGTGTATGAATGTGACATTTCACATGTGTATGTGGGTGTTTTCCCCCGTCTGAGTGTCCATGCATGAGGCTGCAGTCTTAATATAGCAAATGTCACCTTCCTCTCTGTTAACACATCATAAACAAACAGATCAGAAAGGAACATGCTGATCTGAAAACCATCTTCTGCTCAGACCTTTATGGCTGTGATTCAGCACCAAATACAGCAATAAAGAGGCACAAAACCAACTCCGGCTCAATGAGCAAATGACAAAAATCATAAAATAAATGTGACAGAAAACATTTTACCAACTTTTGCAAACATCAGTACATTAGTAAAAGATCCCATGTCTCAAAGTTGCAAATCAGAACCCTAATTAGCATAAACATGAGTGTATTTACTCATTTTAAATATGAAATATCTTATTAATCCTTTGTAATCCCCAATGTCTCTTCCTCTCAGGTCCTCTTTACTTGCTTCTGTAACAATGCCCACACTCAAGTCCCTACCAGCTCCCAGTAAAAGTAAATAGGACTTGGGTATCAGCATCAGTGCAACTGTGATGATTGTGGAGAAAAACCTGTCTTGCCCCTTGGTCTCTAAGGGCAGGGGATGCCTGGAATGTGCACAGTCTCCCCATCAATCACCCTTTCCTGACACCTATGTAAGCAATCTGTGGATGACCTCCTGACCCCAGGGAAGGGTAGGGTTTCAATCAGCGTTATCGGTAAAAGCAATCAAGAGCTGGGATAAACAGAGCCTAACCAATTGTGCAGGCAAAGAAGGGTTTGGTAGCAAGAGGCTACATTCAATCGGGATTGGCACCGTGAGGGAGTGAGGCGGAGCCCAGCGGAGAATAATGGAGTTTGGTAGTGTACCTCTAACACAGCTCGGCGTCCCACAACGTGGTGCTAGTGGAGGTCAGCGGAGGCGGGAGCTAGCCAGCGCGCCATTAGAACAACCGGGACATTTGCCAACTTGGCAATGTGCAGGAGGAGGTTGAGACACCACTGTCCAGTGATTCTGAGCAGGCAGGGCCAAAATCTTTGGACGCGGTCAACATTCATCAGTGTAGACCGGCGGAGGCTGGTGGAGGCCAGCAGGCACTGAAGGTTGTAAATACGTTTGTCTATCAATATGCAAACATGTGCCCTAAACTACCCAAAACTGTAATTGGGTCATCACTGACTGCAGGTACCTATGGTGTAAGTATCAAGTGTCTACCATGTATTGATAATTAGTTACCATGTTCATTTTTTGGGAGGGGGAGTGTGCACATCACCTGTCATTCATTCTCAATAATATGCAAACATATGCACCATGGAACCCTAGAATCAATTCAGCTAATCCACTCCTCAGGAAGTACCTTTGTGATAAGTATCAAGTGTGTTCTACGCACTGTGGCAGGACATAAAAGCTTTTTTCCCCACCCTGGAGCTGTTACCCTTACCCAGCTACACTTCAAAATAAATGCTGTCTGTTCGAAGCCAGGACTAGCCCAACATTTTAAACAGGCTTTTCTTTAAAATAGGTCCTAGTAACCCATCCTACTTCGCAATAAAAGGAATAAACAAACACACACACTGTAAAAAAAATAATTTCCTGGCTCTGCTTATTCACCTACCTCTAAGCGTAATGGTACCTATGCCAGATGAGTCCTAACATTTTCACCAGAGGTGAAGTGAAGGTAATCAAAAAGACAAATGGATGAAAAAAAAAAAAAAAAAACATATGACACCGCACTACTGAAAAAACGTCTAAAGCTTTGA
>OMMV01038118.1:0-15628 GCA_900302635.1 Chatrabus melanurus | reverse complement strand
GGGGGGGGTCCAAATGCAGATGAACCAACCCAAAAGGAGACTGTTTACCTCACGATGCCTTTGTCTTGAGAGGGAAATGTCAACCGGAAACCAAAAGGAAAAAGAAAGAAAAGAGAGAAAATCAACTGATGCCTCCGTTGCTCATTCCTCAAATAACTGACAACAAATCATTATGCCGTCAGTGCGATTGATTAACAGTCACCTGGTAATTGATATCAACAAAGAGAGGGTTGTTTGTGTTTCAAGGCTCTCACAGGAAGGTCTCCTTGTGCCATGAAAACATTAGAAATGCTCTTTTATTGCCACTTGTCTCGAAGGCAACCAGCTCAATTTATCAACTGGTGTTCCAAGCAATGGAATTAAAGCTTTACGGCAGCTCAAACAAGATCCCATTTTGTGGCTTGAAGTTGTAGCAAACAATCACATGCTGTTTCGCCCGTTGGGTGACCACCCTGTGTTACAGGAAGTAGATGTAACTGTCAGAATCTTTTAATAATGAATCACATTTCTGTTCTCAAATTATAGAAAAGAAACATAATCTGACCAAACAAAAATCTGCTCATCATCAATTAGTTGTGTTGAGGGAAAAGAAAATGACATTACTGTGTGACCGCATTCTATGTCTATATCAGAGCTGGTCATACAGCCTTAATTTTGGATCCAATCAAACACTTTGTCAGAATGTGATGCGTTACCATGGCAATGGCCAAAAACAACCAAGTTCTCCCACTGCTTAGATTGCAGAACTATAGAGATATTGACATGAAATTACTCAGCAACCCCAAGTTTCTATTTGTGCCAATTAAAAAAAAAAAAATCCTCAAAATAACCGGAAATATTTGTTTTGATCTTTGCCTCAAATGAAACTGCCCCTTGCTGGATCTCAGCAACCACTGAAGCATGAGAGTAGATCTTGGGCTTCAGTTGCACAGTGACCCCAAGCACGGTTTGACCCAAATGTATACTTTTCTGGAAAAAGACATTTCTGAATTAATGAAATGGCAAGGAATTGGTTTTGAATGTTGGGAATAATTTGACACCAAAATGAACACAATACAACCAGTTCAAAAATGTGCTTGGGGCTTGTGACACTGTTGGAGGAAAAAAAAAAAATTGTCTGGTTATGTTACTGGTCAAATTGTCTCATGCGTGTGTCGACTATGTTTTTGCGTTTTCCAAAAATAAGTCTGCTCCAGTGAACCTTTGGTAAAATTTGCCCTCATTCCATTGCTGTTTAAGTTCAGTCCACAAGATATAGCCTGTGTATGCAGACAAAATGTTGGTGCAACTTTGTTGAGCATGTCAACTTTTCCTTTTCCACAATTGTAGTCGGGGATAATTTGCACCATCATGCACAGTCAGAAATCCATGTACTGTAATATTCATATATTCAAATGCACCTTGCAGTGCAGTGGGACCCAGAGTAGTACCATCCCAGCTCACCCACCAACTTCAGTAGCCCTGCACCACCCATTTTCCATTTGTCCCTGAACTAATCAGAGCAGATCACCTCAGTCAGGTGTGTTCCATTGCTCAGTCAGCTGATTAGCTGAACACACCTGACTGAGCTGATCTGCTCTGATAAATTCAGGGAATAATGGAAAATGAGCAGTACTTTGGGTCCCGAGGACCAGGATTTGGAAACACTGATCTCGGCATTTTGAGCAAAACACTCATGTGACGCCGGATGAACAGCGTCAATGAAGTCAACCAGTTTCATATTGTGCTTTCATTATGGACAGATACATCTACTCTTACATGCTCTAGAATTTGGGACTTTTATTCCGACTACAATTCGAGATGCTGTTTATGACACTTCACACAAGCTTACCAAAGGATAGGAAGGTATTTCCTTCACTTTTCCAAGGACAGATCACTCGCCCAATGCAGAACTTTTAGATTTTTACTCTAAACAAGCAATAATGTTCTAGTGAATACTGGAGTCCATGGCAAGCATTGCATTACAGCTTTGATCAAAAAACAGGAAGTGAAAATAGGCTTTAAATCATTCAATCGTGTCATGTTAGCATAGACGAGGCTAGCTCTCCCGCTGGAAAAATAAAACGTTTAGAGATCCGACATAAACAGACCATTGATTCAACATTATCAATCTACTAACAGGATAAATGATAGTCTGGTCACAATGGGAAAGCAATGACTGTATCAAGGGACTATGCATCACTAAGAGCATTGTGGGTCGTGGCTGAAAGATGTGATGACAGGCGGGTCTGACTGGGAGGAACACGCCAGGGGCCTGGCATAACTCGCTAAGCAAGCTTTCTGAGTCCAGCCTTGATCTCTGTGCATATTTAGCAGCTCTGCGCTTGCAGTGGTTCTCGTATGACCAAAACTAACATGAAAGGAGGGGGATCATTGTCTCACTTATGTCACCAACGATTTCACAGCACAGGTGCACCGTGCTGGTCTTATTGATCTTTGGGACTGTTTTGGTTGACCGCATATTGCCAAGTTTGCGTTGCTGATATAAAATACCATAGACCTGTCTACTACGTGTTGAACACTGCTATCTGTGCAATCGTCAATGTGTTTGGTCATGGGATGGGTAAGGTCTAGATCAGTGGTTCTCAATCCTGGTCTTCAGGGACCCCTAACCTACACATTTCCCATCTCTCCCTGCTCTGCAAAGACCTGATTGGTTCATTCAGGTGTCTGTTAGCACATGATTGGCTGAGCACACCTGAATGAGCTAATCAGCTTGTGGCAGAGCAGGGAGAGTTGGAAAATGTGTAGGTTAGGGGTCCCTGAGGACCAGGATTGAGAACCACTGGTCTAGATCATGGGTGGGGGTGAAGGGCTGAGAAAGTGCATGCATTCCTGGCTACTGGTCATCTCAGCTGGAGCTCATCAGTAAAATGACCTTCCTTGGCGATGGGTTGTAAGGAAAACCTGCACTGTCTTGGCCCTTCATGATAGACTGTTGCCCAATCCTCGTCTTGACTTTACATGCGTGTTGCACTTTGAGGTAACTTATGCTATGTTTTGGCGATTTATAAATAAATCAGATTGAATTGAAAATTTAATCTGCTGGGCTAAAAGCAGAAAATAATCTTAAAACACGCATGATAGAAATTAGGAGCAGGTGTATTTGAAGTGACATGTAGTTTGAAATGAACTTGTTTGTGAGTTTCTTTAATTTCCAAAGCCTCCAGGACTGATGACAACCAAGGCCACCTCTGCTAGTTCTCAAATTGATTTTGTGTCAGGGCCAACAATCTTCCAGTATTTTTAGAATAAGATCTCTTACAGTTTTGGCTTTCCACGCATGGATTTCAGTTTGGGTCAAGAAGTCTGCCTTCCTCTTCTCCTCCAGCAGTACTCAAAACTGGGACCCAGACTGGTAGTTCACCATTTTCCAACTAAACTAACGAGTAAACATAATATTGATGAATCAAAGTCGACATTATTACTGTAAATCATTGATTACCTCGGGCAAAGAGGTTGTTTTCATTGCCAATTGTAGTCGGCAGGATATCTCAAAAAATTTCCCAGATTTCCTTGACAGTTTGTGAAAACGTGGGTCTTGGATCAAGTGAGAGTTGTTAAGATTTAAACCACATGCAGTTCGAGAATAACATTGAATTAATATTTTTCATAATGTCTCCTATTGATGTTTTTTGTACTTTCGCGAAACAGCGACCCCACGCTCTTTGAAATAAAGTTATGACACTAGTAGCTGTAGAGAAGGACAGTAAAAATTTAATAATAAATAAATGAATTATAAATTAATCATTGTATAAGTACAATCACAACTACGGAGTTTCAGCATTTTAAAGTGATGTATTCCAGTTGCTTTGCAGTCTTAATACAATGGAAGAGGGCGCCCCCTGGAGGTTCAATCCCAATAGCACCTCTTTAAATCAAGGTAACTAACAACACTTTCAATCGTTCGCAATTTGTGTTGACATATTTGACTGCCGTGAAGGGGTTTTGTCTTTTCTTTTTTTCCCACATTGGGAATATAAAATTATTTGTAATATAAAATTGTAGCTTGTAATTTTTATTGAATAGGTACAGTGTGACCTATTCAATAAAATTGCTACATCCCGAGCCAGTCCATATGGCACCTCAACTGCTCTAATTGCACAATTTACATTTACCAGACCAATGCATACAAAACTTTAATCTGTAATTACTTGCTAATACCCAACTAATTATAATCTGAAACACAAACACCCATCTGTATTCGAGGTACTTGTTGTCTCTTAACATCTGGTTCGCACTGAGAAGCATGCAGGGCTGCGGGAAGGGTACTCAGCTTTGAATCGCACAGGTTGGAAAACCGCTAAGAAAGGCTGCTTCTGAAATGCCAGAATAACTTCAGCACCTTCTGTATTTTCCACAGCTCTGCTCCTGTGGCTACAGTATGGCAGCTGTCCATCGCAGGGAGTCTCCTCAAATGGCGTCCGCCATGGGGTTCTAAGCAAATAACAACACTTGGCCTGATGCTCATGCATATGGCATTCAGCATTTGCTAGAAACAGGCTGCAGTGATAAAGTGTATAGAAAAGTGGAAAAAGCAGGTTATGCAAATTATCTTGGGTAAAAAGAGAAACTTTAGAGGTTTAGATTAATTTTGTGACTTATTTAGTGTCAATGTAAGGTCTCATAAACTGTATGAAGAATGTTCACAAAGGTATTAAAGAGAGATATTGAATAAACGCTTCAGAAAGTTTAGTGGCATTGGACACTCTTGACCAAGCAACCAGCAACCCATAACCCCAATGGCCAAACTCCATTGTCCTATCCGATCATCCCCCTGATGGACAATCAAATCCAACAGTCACCCTGCATCCTCCACTCTCACACTTCGTGAGGGATGGAAGCAATCTTCACATGGGCAGCACTGCTTTCACCGGGGTGTTAGCAAAATTGCATTGAAATAGGGGACAATGCAGTCTTCCGTTGCTAAGGAACAAAATGACTGGCAATCCATGTGTATTTGTCATCACGGTCACTTGTGGAGAAGAGATACAGGTCGCCACCCTAGGAACGAACATCAAAAGGCAAAGAAATTTCACTGGAATGTGAATCAGGAGGAAACATCATCTTCCTAAAATTGGTAACACTGTGATGGTAGGGGGCTAATGTTGGGAGAAAGAGGGAAAAAAACAGAGCGCTTCAGACCATCTTTTAGCATGAAGAGGCAGCACTTTCTACATGACTAGCTTATCGGCTGCAGAGGTGTGCCTGTAGACAGTGTGCATCTTTTGATAAGTACAATGTTCGGCCAGGCACATATTTTTCATAGAAGTCTGGGTGCTTTTATTTTTTGGCTAAATTTAAGAAGCACATGCATTATCTTTGTTTTTGACCTCAGGACTGTGCCTTATAATGTCCAGACCACTGGTTACACGTGTCATCTCCTGTGTCGTACATCGCGCGTTGACTGTGGGAACAACAGGTCAAAACGGTTTAATACCAACATATGGTTCTTTGGCAGTTGTGAAAATCAAAACACCTGCTTCTCCTGTGAAAGCGTTTGGACCAAAACAACACAAAGCTCTACTAGCATGCAGTCTCCACAGTACAATCCATCGCCGCAGGCCTACGGCACACTTGCCCGCCTGCACCCTGGTGGCTGCTAATATGGGAAATCCAAAGTGACAAGGTCATCACCTTGCAGCAGTGACAATTTTCTGGTACAAAGGTCCAATTTAGTTTTAATTGGAGTAAGTATGGACGAGTGTTAGCTGAAAGGTTAGCAGTCTGACTTTGAAGAAATCATGCCAGATCAATAAAATAGCATGCATTTATTTAAATTCTTCAGCAAACTAATTGTGTTGTATTTTTTTTCCAGGCATGGCTGTATTTGACATTTCATATGAGATGTTGAAGGGTGATAACGTGCCTATTTATTAAAATAGAAAAAAATGTCATTATGGTATCATCAAGTAGACAATCATATCAATGTGGTTGCTATAGTAGGGGAAATGTTCCAACTTTATCGACAGTGTAAAAGTAGGCAGCTGGAAACAAAGGAGCCTTCAAGATAACTCAAGGTCTGGACAGACGGCAACTGCCTCCACTGAGGAAATCATTGATTGTATTCACCACATGGTGATGGACAATGGGCAATTATCAATCAGATAGCTTATGCTGTACTGGGAAATTTGTGCACACAGAACAAGGGATGTCGAATGTTTCTTCTCGGTGGATGATGCATCTAATGACCTGTGATGGAAAGCACACCAGGTTTGTCATGTTAAGGGGAAACTTGGGCTGTTTTGGAGCAGATCAAGCTAATTTCATCATACGTTTCCTAACTTGGGATGAGTGCTGTGTCAATCAGTTTGAGCCAATGTCAAACAAGCAATCCATTTAATGGAAAAAAATATGCTGCACTCCTTCCAAAGAAGGCCAAGGTTGTTTCATCCGCGCAGAATGTGACAGCCTCCATTTTCTGGCATGCAAAAGGCATTGTGTTCATAGAATACCTTCCAAAGGGCCTCACTATGAGCAAATGGTACAATGCCAGCTTCCTGAGGCAGCTGCACAACGTGTCAAAACCAAAAGCCCAGGAAGCGTGACAAAGCGTGTTTCGTCAGCACAGGTGGGAAACCCTGGCTTCAGTGAGTAAAAGTCCAACCACATATTTATTCCATCCACCCACTAAACCAGCTGATTCTAATTAGTTCAACTCTTCAGCCAGGGTTTCCCACATGTGATGAGGACAATGCCCCAGCTCACAAGTCACTTGTTGCCATTTCTGCTGTGCTGTACTATAGCTTCCAGCTGGTTGACCACCCACCATCTGACTTCCATATGCATCAAATGTCATTGCAATCATCTCTGTGTCCATGTTGGACACGTGCACGCATAAAACAGGTGGATTTCCGATGCACAAAGGGGTGCACATTGCTAATCTTCACGCATCAAACTAAAATGAAACTGAACTGAAAACAAAAACGAAATAATAAAAAATAATCGAAAAACACAACTTGAATCACTCTGGTTTGCATCATATTTTCACACTGGTTATCTTCCTCCCCGCGTTCACTGGCAGTGATCACCAAGTCATGGCAGGGTCCAAGGGTGGGGCCTTTGTGTACCTGGTGAGATGTGGAGGGCATTGGATAGACGGAGATGGAGGAAGATGAGGTGTTGCAGGAATGAGGCACTGAATTGCTTCACCTCAGGGAGCTGTGGTGGATGCTGCTCTCATAAATGATCTGCTCACATGCTTTGATGCTTTTTTGCAGATCCATGACCTCACAGGAAAAACTCATTTCTGTCACCCACTGAGTCCACCTTCTAAATAGTAATGTGCTAGATTCAAGTGCACACCACACTTAAACAAAATGACAGACAATCTGATTGGTTTATTTAATGTTACGCCCAAAATACACTGATGATTAATT
The DNA here is from genome assembly GCA_900302635.1 of Chatrabus melanurus. Lineage (NCBI taxonomy): Eukaryota > Metazoa > Chordata > Actinopteri > Batrachoidiformes > Batrachoididae > Chatrabus > Chatrabus melanurus. The sequence goes on along the minus strand of OMMV01038118.1, from coordinate 8,249 downwards.
AGGTACAAGTCAATCAGTTTGCGTCCTACACCTTAGTTTGCACTCCGATTTCACACCATATAAATAAATGGGAGTTGGACGCACCCCAAAATGCATCTATGCAATGCACTTTAGACCGTGCGCTATATGTCTTCAAGGTAGGGCCATCTATCTCTTAGCTGGGGAGGTGATGGTCTAAAGGCTAAAGCGGTGGGTTTGAGACCAGAGGATACTTGCTTGAAAACCCTGTCAGAACAGAAAATCACTAAGGTCCCTTGGGCAAAGTCCTTAATCCCAAAGTTGCTCCCGGTGTGCAGTTGAGCGCCTTGCATGGCAGCACGCTGACATCAGTGTGCGAGTGTGTGCGTGAATGGGTGAAAGTGTGGCGTCACTGTAAAGCACTTTGAGCATCTGTTTCCGACGGAAAAGTGCTATAAGAAATGCGGTCCATTTAACCATCCCTTAAGATCGAGGATGATCATCTTCCATCACCAGCGGCTGTTTTGGTGTGTTTGGATATGACTTTTGAGTCCATGAAGTGTGTGAACATCAAAGGGAACTATGTTAAAAAATAATGAGACATTGTTTTATCCCACAAGGGCATCATGGTTAACCTCGCCTACGAACGTTTCAACCGACCCTCGTATTTCCAATGCATTTGTTCATGTCAGAAACAGAAATATACCTATTTACATTTTGACTTTGCTTAAATATTGAGGAGGAAAACAGATTTGTGGTTGCTGACTTGTTAAATATCTACAAGTGGTTACCATGGTTAACCCAGTCAAATGTTCAGATTAGCACGAAATGGATCTCTCCCCCCGGGTCCTTAGTGGTCAAATTTTCTACCCGATTAGTCTTGATATTCTTTATTTATATCTGCATGTTCAGCCATACTCTTGTTTTCCAAGGGTTAGTGTCGTTTCGCTTCATCAAACAAAAGATTTATCACGTTCTGCAAAGAAACAAACAAGCATCGTGTGGTCATCCTACTGTAAATGCCTCTAATTACCGCTTTAAAATTCTGCCAACAAGCTATTAAACGTCCACGTTCCTATTTTTTTCCCCCTCGTTCCCTTCTGTGCTCCATCGTATCTTAAAACACTGCGAGCAATTAGTCCAAGTGACTTTATTCATTAGGGGCCCAAGCCTAATGATTATTAAACTGCACACAAGTCAGAAAGTAACCGAAGGGCTGCATGGTGTGAGAGAGCGACGTGAGAAAGGAAAAGGCAGGAAAGGACGAGCTAGCTGGTGCAGAAGACAAAAGGATGGAGATGAGTGTGGGAGAGATGATGGGGATTAAAAGAGAAATGGGCCAGTACAATTGTGGACAAAGTGGACGGTATTATCGGGGACAAAAGCGTTCCCACTCGAACCAAACTGAAAAGCGTCAGACGAGGCTGGGATGTCCACTCAGAAATTAGGACAGATTGTGTGCATTGTAGCAGGTCGATCAAATCCATCATGTCAATTATTCAAATTGTAAACGACACTGCAAATGCACCTATAAAACTCTGCAAATGCTGTCCGGTGCTTAGCAATGGCACATGGTACATACGGAGACGCGCCTATGGTACAAATAGTCATTCCCATGTCCCTGCCGCTCTGCAGCCCTCGTCAATCCACACCTGATGTTATCTGTAAGAGAGATTTATGCACTTGCCGGAGTGAATTTATGAGAGGCGGCCTCCTCAGTCAAAGGGACGCCGGCTAAGAAATTGCTTTGTAGGGAGGGGAAAAAGCAGATTTGAAAGATTTATTTCTATCTACACCAAGGATGCATGATATATTCAATCTGTTTATTTGAGTGAAACAATCATTTCATGGAGGGAAGCCTACGAGACGCGATAAGGCTGAATTGTGTTTAGCGCACCAACCGCCCCCCCAAACCCTGTTTACAGTAGGGCCTACTCAATATCTATTTGGTTGTCATTGTTTTTGTTTGTTGTGACCGTGGGGGGATGGTGTTGGAGTGATGCATCATTTTCTGCCTTTTGTTTGTTTTGCTTTTTATTGATAGATTGATTGCTACCTTGGACACGAGCGCCGTGATGGAGGATCTGGGGACAAAAACACAAGTGGCAGCTCCTCATCGTCGCCATACCAGTCAGACGGGCAAGTTCATAAAAAATGATCAATATTGCACACTCCCTCTCTACGCGTTTATCTATTCACTTCTTTCACTAGGTCTCCATACTCATGGCTGAATAAAGGCTGCTGTCAAAAGGGAAATGACAGACCTCCTGTCTCTTTCATTTCTACAATAATTGAATGATGTATTTTTACTTTCTGCCCTCTGTGGAGACGGTGCTTGCACATTCAATGAAAGAACATGCAAAAGCACATGCAAACTGTTGGCCAGGAAAGAAGTGAGTGCATTTGGTGGTCCTGACGTTCGTCAACTAAGGTAGGAAAAGGTCAAAGTTTGATTGAGTAGCCAGCCGCTCCTCAAACAAAGCACAGTCTCAGTCGGTTCAGGGGACAGGGACGAAGTTAGCTTCACAACCCCCTTGGGTGCCGACACATGCCTCACTACTTCCATCTTAGATAGGGGAAAGGGGCCGAGGGCAGAAGGAAAAGTAAAGGACAATCATTCTGGACTGACAGTGACAGGTCAGACAAATGCTCAAAAGAAAATGTACCTCAGTGCCGGTGTTTCGATAAGCTTTGCTGTCTTTTGATTTGGTGTAAAATGGCTTAAACCATAGAATCACGTCCGTTTGTGGATGGGTGTTTAAAATCCTTCTCCACAATTTACTATCTGTTGCATTTTATAAGATGCGGCAGTCAGACGCAAGTAATAAATAGAATTACTCCAACGACAATATGATGCCTGCAATGTTACAACTAGAACTTTGGAACAAGGCTTGTTATAATTAAGGAGGGTATAGCCACACTCTGAGGATACCAGGGTGCAGAGGTTAAAGTGAGATTTGGTAGGTGAGGGAACCCTAAAATCCAGTGTTAGCGGTGCAGCGGGGAAAAAATGACACACCTCAAAATAACTCCCATATTGATCTGTACGGTGAGCTCGGGTGGACTTGTTTTCTTTGTGGACAGGCTGTGTGATCAGCCGACCTACAACAAATAAAGAAAAATCAACAGCATTTAAATAAACTAAGTGCTAGTTGATTTGGAGTTGTTGTATATATATCTAGTCATCAATGCCTATAATATTACTTGCTGGAGAAGCCAAAAGAAATTAATTTTAATCATAATATTAAGGTATTGTGCTAAAAATTGTTTGACCAGTAGACGTCAGGATGACGATGAGCTGCTGTGGCGACCCCTAACGGAGCAGCCAGAAGAAGACGGCATGCCGCATTCATGACACATCGTAAAGTTGGAAATAAAGAGCTACAACTCAGAAAAATTGATTTGAACGTGTGTTCAGGTTGGACTTCTTGCTCAGAAACTCCGGCGGAATTTCAGTGCTCCAGTTTATCCAACTTGACGTCATAACATATTTATGTTTTTATTGTGAAGACGACAACAAAGCTCAAATATGTTACTGCATGCGTCCATATTGTTTTCCCCAGTTCATCAAGTGAATGCACAGTTTTCTGAACTTGGAAGTTTACAACTTGGGTTTTCCGAGACTTCTTGAATGCAGCATTAGTATGATACTTCAAGTAATTAAGCTTTTAGCAAAGCCTGGGAGTCACGGCCTCGACATCAAACGACACTTAAACGAGACGCAGTATAATCTCGTCATGTCTTTTTGTCTTTGGCCAGCTTTCATTTTTATTACCAATGATAACGTTGCATCACGGCTGGCTGTCCCTGACTTTACTGCATGTCCTAGCAAGGTGCTATGAAGCGCTGGTTGATGACACAGACGGCTCGGAAACTAACTTCAGCTTCATTCGCGAATGCAAGCACACAATGTAAACAGATCTGGATCCATCTTTCAGGTGCTTTAGCATATTTGAGGTTTCCGTTGGTCTGAAATGCACGATGGCACGTTTGCAAATGGCTTGAGCGAATCATCATCCGCTTCGAAAGGAAAGTCCTACTCTTTTCTTGTTAACGAGTTGGAGCGGAGTTGTTTCTGCTGCAGTGGCAGTTTGTTTTGTCGTGCGTGGAATTGAAGCGCAGTTGCGGAAAAAGTTATCGAAGATGCCGGAACGCCATTCCCGACCGGTGACTAGTCAATATTCCAAAGGCTGAAAATTGTTAAAAATGGTTATATGCAGTTCAAACTTAGTAAAATGGAGCAAAATAGAGTTACTTTTAAGGGACCCATCCTATAGGTATAAATATGCATTATATTTATAAAATACCCAACAAGTAAGGATTTTATTTGTAAAATTGGGAGGCAAGCCCCCAAAATCCAAAAATTTATTATTATTTATTATTAAATGAATTAGGGGTATTTTTCGCCCATTACGGTGGGTCCCTTAAAAGAAACTAACTAACCCTAACCCTAATTTTCGGACCAATGGACCTTCAGAACAATGGACCTTCGGAATAATGACCCGTCCCCTTACGGACCATTCCAGCCCACTTTATCCCCTGCCAAGGAATTAAGTTTTTAATGCAATAGCATCAACTATATACATTGATTCTTCAAATTTACTCACAACTGGGACAGAAAAAGTCTGTTGGAGTACCATTTTTTTAAACCCTTGCTCAAAAACTCCCTGTGGTCACAGTCCAAACCAAACAGGGTTGGTGTGAAAGCACCCTAAGAGAGATCATTGGAACCAAAATAGAGAGGACTACAGAGGAAATGCAGTAAATAGCTTTGGCTATAACACCCATCTCTGGTGTTTGCTGCTTGGATCTAGAGATAAAAATGGAAGCCTCTTCGAAGCTTTTAATTTCTGTCGGCTTGAGTCACGGTGGACCCGCTGTCCCTCGGGGGTGAAAAGGTCATTAACAGGAGCTCATGACAGATGATGGGAGATGATCCCTGATGAGTCTGACGGAGTTTTTTCACAAATATGGTGTCCTAGACCCCATCTCCACTATGTTACATGTTTCTGCCATCAGGTGGCCATCAAGGCTAGCTAGGCCACGTGTAACGCAGTGTATCAGTCTCTTGTGCCATTCTGGCCCAGGAAATTGCTCTCTCCAGTGGTGATATTCAGATATTCTAGATCATAGCAGGGTGCCAAAATCTGCAGAAAGGCTCTTTCAGAGAAAAATGTGTCATGCCTCACATGCTTCATCCAATTAAACTGTCTGCACCTAAAACAGAATTATAGCATAGTTAACCATAATGAGTTGCACAGTTTAACAACGCTGCCTGTCAGACACAAAAGAAAAAGAATGTGCTAATTTACTGTGGAAGTCTGGAATAGTCCAAATCCGATGGGTTCTCCAATGTCTACTGCACACTATCGTTTTTTATTTTCACATTTCTTTCATTTTTACTCAAATCTGAGCTCAGGCTGTTTGTGCCAATGGCTTGTTTTATCTGAAGAGACATCACCATCCGCACATCACTCTCCGGTGAGCAACGGATTTGTACAGGCTGAGGTTTGAAAAGTGAAATCCAGCATTGGCAGGATTCCTACTGTGCATTGTGTACTTTGTGCTAATCTTCTGGTCGGGTCAGCGCAAAAACAATTAAATAAGTAGAGCCGATGGGTTCTTCCAGGACCCCAGGGACATGTCGCGTGAGTGAGATGCTCGAAAACGTGGCAGAGGATGAATCATTACTGAATCAGGAACAGGGGGCCGAGCTTGTCGGCACCCCAGTAAACTCTATTAGGCCACACCCCATTGCCTTTGATTCATGAATAATGTATGTCGTCCCGCTAGTTCAAGGTGTGACTTGACACAGCAGTTTAAAAAGTATATGAATATTCAGTGGTGGGTGGTAATGAAATCAAAATGTTCAGTATGGGAGTCCGTTTGATTGAGTCTATCTCTGCTGTGCAGAGCTGGTAGACTGTGCTGATGGAGAGAAATGACAGACTTTATATGCACTGACAGGGCTGAAATTTTGCCCTGCACTTTTAATGGTTTGTCTGACAGCAGATGGAGATGTCACTGTGCACACACACACACACACACACACTGACAGAGGCCATTTTGTTTTGGCTAAACAGTGGTGATTTGTTTGTCTGGGACGACACTGATGAGCGGGGCGGCTGAGAAATGACCTATCGGTCAACGCTAAGCACACTTTATTTGGTTGCTCTGACTGGTGTTAAAAATCTCCTGTCAACGAAGGAAGTCATTTGTTTCTTGAACACATGCAAGATACAGTTGTGGCATGGGTTTCTATAGGCTGTAATGCAACACTTTGTCAAAAAGTGAAGCATTACCACGGTAATGCTCAAAAACAACCAACTTCACAAATGCTCAAATCCCAGGAACCACTGAAGCCAGAGAGCAGATCTTGGCCTGAAATTACTCAGCAACCCCAAGTTTCTGTCTGCTCCAATGGAACATTTGGCCTTTAACCCCCATGAGAGCATCTCTTGCTGTATATCTTGGTAATTATTTAGGTTACAGAGCAGAGTCTGGCTTTAAATTGCTCAGGGACCCCAAATTTCTATCTGCTCCTATGGAACATTTGGCCTTTGACCCCAATGAGAGCATCTCTTGCTGTATATCTTGGTAACTATTGAGGTTTGAGAGCAGATTCTGGCTTTAAATTACTTAAGGACCCCAAGTTTCTATCTGCTCCAATGGAACATTTTCTGTGAAAATGGTTGGAAATGCACTTTTTGACCTCCAACCCCAACAAAATTACCCCTTGCTGTATCTTGGTAACTACAGATGCTTAGAAGCAGAGTCTGGCTATAAATTACAAAAGACCCCAAGTTTCTGTTTGCGGCAAATAAACATTTTCTGTCAAAATTCCTGCCCCGCCCCCCCCAACCCTAATGAGTTGATATATAACCCCATGCTATATCTTGTCAAATGTTAAGGCTAGAAAGTAGATTCTGGCTTTAAAATACTCCAGACCCCAAATTTCCACTTACTCCAAATAAACATTTTCTGCAAACCCCAATGAAATAATCCCATGCTGTATCTTGGTACCTACTGAGGCTAGAAAGCAGACCATGAACCTCAATGAAATCACTGCTTACTGTGTCTTGTTAGAAAGTAGATTCAGGTTTTAAATTGTTGAAGGACCCCAAGTTTTTCTTTGCCTAAAATGAACATTTTTCCGACACCATTTTTCCTGAAAATAATGGGAACTTCCTGTTTTTGTTGGAGTGTAATGGATCATGCAGCATTGAAATATTTTCTTGGTTTCTTTATACATTAAAGCACTGCTGGTATTTAATAATTTAACTGATATTGCTGCTGATAGAACCCCACCACCACCAAAAAAAAAAACTCTTACTTTCTTTTGTTGCAGTGTGTCCTTTCCCTTTTACCACCACTCTCTCCATAGATGACCATGCAGCTGTGGCATTTACAGGGTCTGTGTTGTAACAGAAATGAGAGCGCGTGAGCACGACAGAGTGTGAGCTCGTCATAGACAAATGACCAAGCCTCCGAAGGTTAATGCCCACCATGTGCGGAACAGGGGGCCGCAGGAGGGCAACGTGGCTACAAAAAGCACGTCTCAGACATCCCGGCAGGCGTGAGGAGCTCTAGCCACTGATTAATGTCATACTTTGGCTAATTACCTCCTCAGCGGACGCTAGCTTTAATGACACGAGTCATCAGAATACGTCAGGGTGGATGGATAGCTGGTTGGGGGGGTTGAAAAAGAAAAAAAGCAGGAGAGATATCAGTGCAGCAGAGCGTCAGAGGAAGCCATCGACTGCACCTTCCCACCCCATTAGGTTGATTCCAGCACACCCGCCACTGTGCCATCCATATCGGAATAATAATTGTCACTCTGTCTCAACCCCTCTATCCTGTTGCCCTGCCCTCAGTCCACCAGACCACAATCAACTAGCTCCATTTGGTACCTTGTGATGCCTGAAGCCAAAGTCTAATTTACAGAGAAACAAATGGTCTTGATAATAACGCGGGCCTGAAAGCGCCGCTCTCAATGAATCTGCCTCATCCTCTCACAACAATTCATTCCAACGCAAGAAACAAGTGGACAACATCTTTAGCTGTTGTCCCGCCCAGCTAATGAGTTTGAACCACCCGATTGGTTCGGTGCGTCGTCCTACAGTGTGGTCATTCAAGCCCCAGCGGAAGTTGTGAACTCTGATGGCAAAGCTAATTTGGATATTCTCTCAACCGTGAAATATGGAAAAGAGCAGCTAAATGAGCAATTAATCCCTCTGAGATACCATGTACCTGCAAAAACCTAGATGAAAGAAGGTTAAAAAACAGAGAGG
>OMMV01038069.1:4677-15824 GCA_900302635.1 Chatrabus melanurus | reverse complement strand
CTCAGTGGCAGCTGGTGATACCTCAGTGACAGCTGGTGATACCTCAGTGACAGCTGGTGGCACCTCAGTGGCAGCTGGTGATACCTCAGTGGCAGCCTGTGACACCTCAGTGACAGCTGGTGGCACCTCAGTGACAGCTGGTGACACCTCAGTGGCAGCTGCTGATACCTCAGTGACAGCTGGTGGCACCTCAGTGGCCAGGTATCAGTGGTCAGGTATCAAAGGAGTGCCACAGGCTACCTCAGTGGCACTCCTTTGATACCTCAGTGGCAGCTGGTGACACCTCAGTGACAGCTGGTGACACCTCAGTGACAGCTGGTGACACCTCAGTGGCAGCTGGTGATACCTCAGTGGCAGCTGGTGATACCTCAGTGACAGCTGGTGACACCTCAGTGACAGCTGGTGACACCTCAGTGACAGCTGGTGGCACCTCAGTGGCAGCCTGTGACACCTCTGTGACAGTTGGTGACACCTCAGTGACAGCTGGTGGCACCTCAGTGGCCAGGTATCAGTGGTCAGGTATCAGTGGTCAGGTATCAAAGGAGTGCCACAGGCTACCTCAGTGGCACTCCTTTGATACCTCAGTGGCAGACGGTGACACCTCAGTGGCAGACTGTGGCATCTGAGTGGCAGCCTGTGGCATGTTAGTGACACCTCATTGGCACTCATGTGGCAGTCTGTGGCACTTCTGTGACACCTCTGTGGCAAAGTATACAACTGTGGTATCTAGTGAAAACCAGCTGAGTTTGTAATTTTATTTTTTTAGTCAACATTTTACTAAATGTATGTTTGATAAATCAACCTGTGTTTATGTAATTATTTTTTACATAAAATAATTCCAATGAAGTGAAGTCTTTTATGCCACTGAAGTACCACAAGAGTTCCACTGTGGTGCCACTTACTGGTAATTGGTACATCTGGTTAAAACTTTCCAAAAGCCTCGTTTTACCATCACTGTGTGTGGAAAATTTTGATAGGTGTTTAAAATCACAATCATGTCATCTAGACAAACCTGTGGTTGCCTGGTAAAACAATCATCTTATGATGAAGATGATCATCACCAAAAGTCATTGTAAAGGGTTTGACTTCCCAAAACAGGATGAATTCAACACGGTTTCTTAGTATTATAGTCTGCTTTAATATCCCTTTAGTCACTCGCAGATGTTACTTCATATTGTAATGAATTGTTTGGAGCCGTTGAAGTGCTGTGTGGAAATGAGTCACTCGATCTCCGCCCTGCTTCCTGTGGGGGGAACGGGCCAATATAAAGAAGACGGGACGGTCCAGAGAGCAGGAAAAGACGAGCTGCCGTAAACGTTACACGATGAAGCTTTGTGTGCTCGCGCTGACTCTCCTCTGCTGCTGCAGCTGCAACGTTTTGGCGTTGTTACCAAAAGGTAATTAACTAAGTGACAAACCAGCACTTGTTGGAGGTTAATTAGAAACACTGTTTTTTTTGTTTTTTTTAATATTTTGACGCACTTTACTGGAGGTTTTGTGTTTCGATAACTACGTTTTATCTGCTTTCAGCCGTGTGTCTCCTTCAAATGGACGAGGGACCTTGCAGAGCAGAAATCGAACGCTATTACTACAACACCATCACTCAAAAATGTGAAATCTTCTACTTTGGAGGGTGTCAGGGCAATGCCAATAACTTCAAGAGTTATCAGGAGTGCCAGAAAACCTGCTTTAGGATCCCAAGTAAGTTCTCGGAGTGATTGGCGTGCGCTGAAAGATGTTGCGGAGTGTGTTTCTGCACTGGAACTGTTGTGTAGTTTGAACATGTTCGAACCTGCATGCAGTTGAACTTTTTATTTGTGCAAAAAAAAAATAAAGTGCACAGAAAGTTTGAGCCAATTCTTTATTTCCCACCTTATAAAATCGCCGTGACTTTGTACAGAAGTGTTAAAGTAACTCAAACTACAGTGCACAATTTTTGACATTTAATCACCGTTGCATTTCTAATTTCCGAAAAAGTTTTGAAATTAAGATCTTTGTGCTTGACCAAAAACAGCATGAACTTCATTAATTATAATTGCTAATAATATTTTTTTAACAACTAGAAGAGCACTCAGAGTGCATACCTCCGGCAAGGTTCAATCGCCTTCTGTTTACTTGGTCTCTTCTTTGGTTCTGATCGCTGAACTTTGATCCTTAGCACTCACCTTTGATCCTGAACTTTGAACCTGGGCCACGAGCTTATGTTTTTATTTCCATTTTTCTGTGTGTATGTTTGTCCTGATTCCCTTGATCCTGTAATGAGGATTGCTGTGATCAGATCACAATCAAAGATCAAAGAGACGATCTGGATCAAAGAAATCTGGATCAAAGGAATCTTGATCCAGATTCACACCAAAATTTAATTTCAATTAAAATTGAACTCTTTGGTCACTCAAGGCCTACATCCTCACAAAATTTAGTTGAAATTCATTCATCGTTTTGTGATATCACGCTGACAAACAAACGAGAAGCAGACAGAAAATGGCGACAAAAACATAACCTCCTCGGTGGAGGTAACTAGATTGGCAATCAGTAGAGTGCATACCTCCACCACAGCAGAACAGGTTTTTCCGCCATGTTGACACCAACCCATATTCCAACCTTTCAACTATTCGCCGCCGTGGTAACAGCTTGGTCAGCAAAAATACAGATGAGTGGATGGGTTAGTCCAGCCCAGCCAGACTGTGTAAGCAATAACTCAAAACGAATTAGAAGGCACTCAGACGGCGCATACATCTGCCAAGGCCACATATGTTCTGGATCACATTCATTTTCTGGGACATTATCCACCTGCTGACCAAATTTCATCAACATGCTCTCAACCTTTTGAGTTAAATGTTGCTATGTACCAAACATTCTTCTGGATCTCAGTTCCAGAATATATTCCTGGAAGATTATCTATCTATGCTCTCCAAATTTCATTGAAATCTGTCCATTACTTTCTGAGTTATCCTGCTAACAGACAAACCAACAAATGCCAGTGAAAACATTTCCTCCTTGGCGGAGGTAATAAATGCTATCATCTTGGAACTCACCAAATTTAAAAACAGCACATAGTGAGGATGGATGCTGGATGGCTTATGGAAAATTAGAAACAGTTGTGGTTCAGCGTACATGTGCAAATGCAGGGAGAAACATGACGCCTGCTGCGTGGACAAATACAGGAACATGTGGCTGGACTTGTGCTAAAACTTTTCTTCTGTACTGCAAATTACTGATGGTTAAATCAAAACACTGTTTAGGAACATTTTGAAACCTGTTTTGAAGCATTGTTCTGGAGTCCATGTCAAAAGAAACACATGCTTCACAATGGCACGTGCTGGATGGTTTACGAATGTGCATTCATAGCAAATTATAAATTTCGTATTTAAGTATTTTTTTTTTTTAACAGTCTGTTAATTTTTTTCATGATTGATGATGGCAGTTGGCAAAAATGCAATGCAATGTTCATAAATGCACCGCACCTAGTTTTTTTTTCTTGGCTCGTGCCCCACCCCTTCAAAACATTGAAGGAAAATTGGTACTTATGTTTGTGAGTAGTTATGTAACTGACAAACTAACTATCCTCCTGGTACGGGTGAATCCCTAAAATTTCAGAAATTTTGACTCCATTTCGTATTGTATTTTGTCCCTGCAGAGATTCCCCAGATCTGTAGGTTTCCTAAGGAAGTGGGGCCCTGTCGTGCGCTCCTCTCCCATTACTTCTTCAACATGACCACCATGCAGTGTGAGCCGTTTTACTACGGCGGCTGCCAGGGGAACTCCAATCGCTTCCAAGATCTCAGTTCTTGCATGGAGTACTGCAGCCCACGAAAAAGTAAGTTGAATTTTGTCTAGCCTCATTTGCTCTTTGGCATCACTGTGACTTTGTTCACAGTAATGGTTGAACTGACCTGAATCTGGATTATGTTAATAAGACTAAATTCACATTACAAGCTGTCATGAAGTGAATGTGATTATTATTATTTTTGCCAGATCTGATTTTAGTTTTTAATCTGAATAATACATGTTAAAGCTAAATTCACATTACCAGCTGAAGTGATCTGAATCTGATTATTTGCCAGGGCAGGGTAAAAATTTGGCAGATCATCAGATCTGGCAGATACCAGATAAACAGTTCTTGATCAGAGTAATTCACAAAGCATTTGAGCAGTCTAAGTAGGAGGTACATGTTTTTCAGAGGACTTCTGAATCACTAAGGTTTGTTAGTTGGCCATGTTTGCTGCCTGTAATGCACTTTATCATGTCAGTTATATAGGATTAAAATGATGAGCTTCTAAAAATGAGTTGAGTCATTTGTCTACTTATGTTAGTGGACAGAGTAGGAACAAAACATGACATCATTTACAGCAAATTGGTCAGCTAATCCCGTTCTTTTGGTTTAGGAGTTTTTTTTCTTTCCTTAAATTGCTTTGGGAGTAGTCTCGATTATCCAGCCTATCTTTCTAACCCAACGCTTTACAAACAGTGTCTAGATCGAAGCACGTTTATTGACTGCGAGGAGTCGGTAACCAAGCCATTGATTTCTTAATCTGAATATCGGGCGCTGATTAGCCGAGAGCTTCCACGCTATCATCGTGAGCTAGTTGTCGCACGAGCATGGCGACATTGGAAGAGTAAATCATTTTGTCCGTCGAAAAAGCAAGACTCCATCACAAAGTACAATAAGATTTAAAACAAAAACAACTCGAAGGCTTAGAGCTTTTGTTGAAGCTTTTGTTGCATAAATTTGTGTCACCATTTCCAGAAGATCACAGCGCCCTCTGATGGTCACAATCGAAAGGCGTCAGTCTGTTGTGTCCGACTCTCGTGGGGGAGGTCTCAGAGACTAGGGGCGAGTCTACTTTGGGAGGAGAGCTTAGCTAGGAACTTTTAGTGTTCATTACGAGGACCCCTAGTGGAAAGATAAGGTATTCAGTAACTACAGCTCAAGATCCGTTTTGCATATGGGGGGAGGGGGGAGCGACAGATTCAGGTAATTTGAACATATTCAGAGTGACCTGTATGTGATCTGAATATTCTCACTAATCAAAGGATGCACAAGCAGGCAGAAACATCAGGTTCTGCTCACTTCAGCCACTAATGCAAACATGGTTTCATTAGTGCATTCAGGGACTGGGGGTGTGATGAGTAATCCTTAACTCAAATTATTTTATTCTGAAGGTTTGAGTCATAATGTTTAAAACGAAGGATGAAAGAAGTGTCGCAGGTGAGAGAGCAGCGCGAAAGAAGCTCAGTGTATAAAAGCATTCTGCAGAGGCTTTTTGAGAATACACTGACGATATTTAGAGGATACCAAGCGGGGGGGGGGTTAGATTGCTGCACCTTAACAATAGCAATCACGAACAAAAGCAAGCTTAGGGTTTTTTGGAAAATAGCATCCGAGTAAGTTTTTGGACTTGCGTACAAAGCGTGATTGGAAATCAGTGTGAGTGCATTGTGCTTTATTTTTTTATTTTTTTACAGATGTTCCCGTTCTCTGTCTGGATCGTCTCGACAAAGGGAAATGTTCGGCCTCTATGACACGGTATTATTTCAACAAAGCCACCAAGCGGTGCGAGCAGTTCATCTACACGGGCTGTGGAGGCAGCAGCAACAACTTTGTCTCAAAGCGGAGCTGCATGGACGTGTGCGTCAAAGGTGTGCCCGTGTGATTGGAAAGTGCACGTGAACGTTCCAAGCATGTAACGAAGCAAAGGATCATGACTCCTAAATCCATTCATTGCAGTGTTTGGATTCACAATCAGGCCCGAAGGTGTTGGTTTAAATTTTTGAAAAGTCCAAATATTGTTCAGTCAGTTTTAACGCGATCCGAAGGATGTTCTCCAACCAGTCGATCAGATCAGAATTAGATGTGGAAAAACTAATCGCTTCTCATCAACTTTTTTGTTCCAGGAGGGAAAAAGCACCCACGCCAAGGGAAAGTTCTTCGCATGAGACGGATTAGAAATAATCGCATCACCTTCTTGCAGGCGTAGATGTGTGAAACGTTCTCATAGCACGCTGCTGAGAAAAACCAAACTGACTTTGTTCATGCTAAACATTTTTGAACCAGGTTTTCTTTGTGTTTTCACCGTTTCAACTGGGGAGTCAGGTATGTAAATATTTGGACAGCGACACAGTTTTTCAAATGTTGCTTCTGTACAAAACCACAATGGAGTTGTAATGAAACAATCAAGATGTGCCTGTAGTGTAAAGTTTCAGATTTAATTCAAGGGGTTAAACAAAAAAATATCACATTAACCATTTAGGAATTATAGCCATTTACTTAAAAAGAAGATGGGATATTGCAGCTACAGTTTGCTAGAAGGCACATGTGAGCCTAGATTTGATCTTTTTTCTTGTATGAATGTCCTTCTGATCTGTGTAAATAAGGAAGAGAAGAATTAAGTCCTATATAGGCCCATTGATGCCGCTGCTCATCCCCGTATTCCACAGTGTGAAGTGGATGAGAGACTATGACTCCCACTGTTCAGGACGCCAGTCCATCGTAGATTAGGCGGTACCCATTTCAACTTGGTGGACTGGGATAATGCAGATGAAGTAGCTTGTTAAAGCATTGAGACAGGTAGCATGACTGGGAATGGAACCCTCATTGAACTATCTGCTCCACACTGTAAAGACCTAGTAAGTGACTTGGAAAATGTTCATGTATCCTTCCCCTGACTAAAGAAAGCAGGCGGTAAAAGTGATGATTTGTATTAACAGTAATGCTCATATTTAGTTTGTCCAGTGACTTATGGCCTCTGACAATGGAGGGACTATATATAAAAATGGGTGGAAAGCAACATATTTTTTAAACCCCTTAAATTAAAGCTAAAAGTCTACACTACAAGCACATCTTAATTGTTTCATTTCAAATCCATTGTGATGGTGTACAAAGCCAGTATTACAAAAAATAAAATTAAAATTAAATAATAAAAAGTGCCACTGTCCAATTACTTATGACTGTATTTCTCATATGTAATCTTCACAGAAGTGAAGATAAGTCTAATCGACTTATCACTGAAGTGATAAGTCGATTAGAGGGTTGACAGAAAAAATGAACTGTTTTAATAACTGGTTTATCAAGCAAGAACATCTCGTGTGGCTTTATTTTCTATTACTGTAAGTCTCAGACTGTTGGTTGGACAAAACAAGTATTTAAAATTTGTTGCCTTGGACTCTCACAAATCCTGATTTTTTTATTTTTATTTTTATTTTTTTTTTACCGTTTTCTGATATTTTATGGATTGAATGATTAATTGATTTATCGTAAAAGCATTCAACAGATGAATCAATTATGAATCGAATTGATTGCAGCCCATTTTATGTGAAAATTTTCTAATGTCATTTTCCTGTATGCCGTTGATGAATTTACTCCACTAATGTTCCATACTAAGTATTTTGATACTGTATGCATGTTATAAATAGTACATTATAATAATGAAATTTTGTTTAGCAGTTTTATAAGCACTTTTTCAATAAAATATACAAACCCTGAAATTATTGTGCCACTTCCTTTACATTTATGATGCTGTTTTTAGTAACTTATTCAATATTGTTGTAATTACCTCAAAATATGTTGCTGCCAACTTTTTCAACCCTTGCAGTCATATGTATATATAGCTTTTATTACCATCACCTGAGCACAACACTGCAGCAATCAGGAGAGGTAAAAAGAATGCTTGGCCGGATTCTTCCCTTTCCTTCAGTCACTTTCACTTTATCTCTCGGCCTCTTCTATGCTTCACTAAAGCTGCAACATTCTCTCCATATCTGCTAAAACTTTGCGAGGCACTCGGGCCTATCTCGGTTGCTTGAATATAGCCTTGATTCAAGACAGAAGCAATTACTGCGCAGCAAGCACTGCAGTGGCAGGTTCATTGCAAGGATATCGTTAGAGGAGAGGACGCTACTCGCAATATGTGAATCACAGCCTTCCAGCAACGCTTGCCAATAATGTTTATTCTTTGCAATTATAATGTAATTATAGCGGATTTGCACGATGCACACATAGGGTAATGCGTGCATGCACAGACCTACGGCTGGCTTCGTAGATACTTTGTCTCGAGCTGAATTACTGAGTGAAAAGGTTTATAGCCTGGAGCAAAAAATTATTTTTTTTGGCCAATGAGACCAGCTTAGTTTCTCAGAAAAATAAATTGCGTGCCTTAGGAGAAATCAGATTGTAATGAAGTAGCCGGTCATTCAAAACAAACTGTTTTCTGAACATCCTGCCCCTCCTAAAGCAGTGTTTTGTTGCATCTCCTTCAACAGAACAGCTGAACCATCGGCATGTGTGGGTTTTTTTTTTTTACGACAATAAATATTTATGGGAAATTTCAAAGGAAAGTGCACACCCATTTGGACTGACTATAAATAACAGAGTACATCTGGCTCAACATTTGGTTATTACCAGCCAATGCTAAATCATCTATTACTCAGTAATAGAAAAAAGGATGTAATCCTAATATGGTCATGCTGTGACATACTAGCAACATACTACTTGCAATCAAGTGGTTTGGGCAGTTAAAATTCAGCTGCCAATTGGTTACCTTGGGTCCTGGATGGCAACCACCCAGGCAGATACTCGGTCGGTCCATCCCCACCTCTCGAAAGTAACCACCTACCTGCTGCAACCAGGTGAAACGTGGGCGTCCCCTTCGCTTTTACTAGCTGCTGGGGTCCTCAACACTGAGGTACCTGCATGCTAGATCATGCACAGAGAGATGTGCCACGTGGCCAAAATGTCATAGCTGATGTTCCCTCATAATGCAAGTGATTCTCCTCATCCAAGTCCCCTTAAATAACTGGTCGTTGGACACAAAGTCATTCCAGTAGTACTCTAGGATTCTCCTAAGACACCTTGTACAAAAGATATCAATTCGTCGCCTTAGGCCACTAGTTAGCGTATGAATCTCACAACCATACAGTAAGACAGGAAGCACCAGGACCCTAAAGTCTTGGACCTTCATTCTCCTGCAAAGGTATCTGCAATAAACACATCTGTCCAAGGCCCTAATGACTCTATAAGCTCTGCCCAGGCGTCTCTCAATCTCAAAGGCTGAGGACCCAGAGACATGAATGTCACTGCCGAGATAAGTGAATGCCTCAACAAATTCAACAGTTTCACCACGTGCAGATACACTTCTGATGGTCGAGTCCAGGAAGCCATTGAAAGCCTAGATCTTAGTCTTGATCCAGGATTATCACAAACCCAGACCCCCCTCAATTCCTCACTCACTTTCTCAAGTCCTGCAATCAGGGTATCCATTGATTCCGTATTAATTACACAACATAGCCCAATATTGTCAACTTTAATGACAGGACAAATGTTTGTGCGATGGTACAAATTGACTTACCAGTTAATATTTAATTATAGTAAAGTAAAGCTACGATTCTGAATATTAAGAGGTTCAGTATCATTGAGGTGACTTGATCTTGCCCTGGTTATTTTTGCAATACACAGAGGCATGATGATGGCACCTATTTAAACCTTGATTAATTTAAAGTACGATTGCTACCAACAACCTTAAACCCTAATGTCTTTTAGTATTTCATGCCAACGTGTCACAGCATAGCTGCAAAATGTTTTTTGTTTACTGGCAAGCCGCTGAAAAAATAAAATGCCTATTTGAACATAATAAATTAATCACTAATTTCTTAGTTCCCTCACTATGATTGGCTGCAACATGTAAGTGAAGAGGTGAGAATATCTGAGACGCCCCCTGGTGGCATATGATCGTTGAGACTTGTACAAATTAATAGAAATGTTGATCAGGAATTCCCATCTGATCTGGCATTGCATTATATTTTTGGGTAATTCCTATTGCATGACTTACGTATCAACTGCACAGGCTCGATTAACTGAAGGACAAACTCAGAAACAGAAAAATAATAATATTGTTGACAGGATGTGGTAGTTGACCGTGTAGTTCCAGTTATAGGTGAAGGTTCTTTATGATAAAATCCACCTGTGACCTCGAGGGGAAATATGTAACAAGGTGCAATCCAGACTAAAATGTTCCAACTATCTGCAACTGAGGATTCCCCTTTGGCTGACCTGGTAGAGCAGGTCATGTGGCAGTCGAAGACCTGGTCTTGGTTGTAATAATAAACAACAAGTAGTGTGTTATATTCCCGTTGTCCATCTTTGCAGGCTTCCATGGAGCATTGTGCCATATCTAAGGAACCACTGGCTTTAATTTTAGTGTCAACTTATCACAAGATACAAGTTTTTACCCAATATGAGGCCCAAGGGCAAAGTTTCGCCCACACTCCCTTTGTTTTAGTCCACCATGGCAATTGACGTGCTCTCTGCAATTTAATAGATTACTGTTCAGCAGATTAATGAGTAGTATTTTTATTATTTTGAAATTTTATTTTAGATTTAAAATGTTAATTTTCTATAAAATAAACTTAAATTTATGTACGTAAGTCACAACATTTACTTTCAATGCAATTTATTTATACAGCGGCAAATCACAACATAAGTCGCCTCCAAGGCCTGTGGTCCTTCATCCAGATTCATTTATGCCCTTTCAAAGGAAAAAAAAATTGGTTACCTCTAATCTAATGGAACACGTTGTCATAAAGTCTTATCATGATAAAAAAAAAAACCCCACAAACTTCACCCACTGCTCAGATCTTAGTAACCACCGAGGCTCCAGAGAAGATTTTGGGCTTAACATTACTCGGAGATTCCAAATTTCTGTTTGAGTTAACCAGAGATTTTCCTGCTTTGATCCAGAAGAAACAATCACTCGCTATATTTCACAAAATTCTTCCTTTGAAGAGAAATGCAACAGAATATATATCTTCTTCTTTCGGCTGCTCCCGTTAGGGGTCACCACAGCAGATCATCCGTCTCCATCTCACCCTGTCCTCTGCATCTTCCTCTGTCACACCAACCACCTGCATGTCCTCCTTCACCACATCCATAAACCTCCTCTTTGGCCTCCCTCTTCTCCTCCTGCCTGGTGGCTCCATCCTCAGCATCCTTCTCCCTATATACCCTGGGTCCCTCCTCTGCCCATGTCCAAACCATCTCAATCTCGATTCTCTGACTTTGTCTCCAAACCGTCTTACCTGTGCTGTCCCTCTGATATGTTCATTCCTAATTCTGTCCATCCTTGTCACTCCCAGAGAAAATCACAGCAAGTCTG
>OMMV01038067.1:3554-20765 GCA_900302635.1 Chatrabus melanurus | reverse complement strand
ACACTGTACTCCCCAAGGAGAATAGTGCGGGGGTTGCCTTTTTTTTTCTCCTCCCCTCCCCTTCATGTTATGCTGTATTTCTTTCTTCCATCCCTGTCTTCCTGTCCTGTCCACCCCCTTTTCTCATATTGTATGTATGTTGTGTATATGTACGGACGGGTTGATGGCTTAATTTCACTGGTGCTTGTGACTAAGTGACAATAAAGGCTATTCATTCATTCATTCATTCATTCATTCATTCATTAAACCAGTCAGGTGAAAGAATGTTTATATTAATGATAGAGTCTC
The DNA here is from genome assembly GCA_900302635.1 of Chatrabus melanurus. Classification (NCBI taxonomy): domain Eukaryota; kingdom Metazoa; phylum Chordata; class Actinopteri; order Batrachoidiformes; family Batrachoididae; genus Chatrabus; species Chatrabus melanurus. Next base: position 20,477 of record OMMV01038067.1, on the reverse strand, counting down.
AAAACAAAAAGGAAGCACATTGCATTAAGTTGTCAGTTACAGGGATGGGCAACAGTGCACCATGAAGGGCCAAGACAGTGCAGGTTTTCTTTGCAACCGATCACCTCAGCAGATGGTTTTACTGCTGAGCTGCTCCCCTCAACTTAAAGTCCCGATCATTTCTAAAATCACCTGCTGAGTTGCTCGGTAGCAAAGAAAACCTGCACTGTGTTGGCCATTCATGCCCACCCCTGGTTGAGAAGAACAAGAATAAGAATATATAAGAATCCCACATAGACCCTGATCCCCATTGCTGCCGGTGCTTATCCCCGGATACTGTAGTGTGAAGTGAATGAGAGTCTATGACTCCCCCTGGGCGGGATGTCAGGCCATCGCAATTTACTTCCCCAACCAAGGCTGATACCCATTTACAGCTGGGTGGACTGAGACAATGCAGATGAAGTGTCTTGTCCAAGGACACAGACAGGCAGCACGACTGGGAATCAAACCCAGGTCTACATATTGGTTGCCCAGCTCCTTATCCCACTGAGCTACCTCCTCAGAGCATTCCGTTCAATTCAGTATTCAATACATGGAAAACTAACTTGATGAAATGGAAAAAATAAGCTCTTTGTTCTACACCAGGTGCCCTTCCTGATTCAACTCCACAGTTCATGGAGAAGGTCACAGGTAGCCTTGAACCAGGAAACTTCTGTTTTGGAAGCAAGTGCTCAGACCGCTTGGAAACCAAATACTTCCATCCTCACCTCTGTCATCATGGCGGGATGGCGATTTGGGGCGGGTCTTCTCTTTACGGTCTCTCTTAAATAAGTTGACAAAGGTTTTGGAGCGCCGCAGGCTGCTTCGCCTCTCTCCTGTGTTCTTCTGTTTCTCTTTTCTCTTCTTCTTCTCGCTGTTCTCTAAAAGGAAAACACAGGAAACAAATTAGCGTGCACAATCCTGGCTCGGTTTGTCTGAACACGTGCACGTACATTTTTCCTAACCTACTGCTGCAAAAATTTATATAGTATTTGCATGAACACTGTAAATATTTTCTCTGCTACACTCTGTTCATACAACACGATGGTGACAAATTATATCAGAAGTGAGACCTTCTGCTTGTCTGTGTTTGCTGATGAAACTGTAATTTATTAGTCTCTGTAAAGCTGCTTGCTTTAACACGGTGTGATTCCCTCTGCTGTGAGTGCAGGCTGTTTCATTTCCAGTCATCGTCTCTGTTCGCTGCAGTAAATCTGCTGCTGGGGGAAAAGTAACGCAATAAAACTGATGAATTGCAGCTACGCCAACAATCTATTGCCAGCACTCACTGAAGTGTTCCAGCTTATATAACGAACGCCCAATCAGCTCTGGGCTTTGCCCTAAGTCCCCGCCCAGTCCTGAACATATAAATGAGAGTTAGATAAATTGAAAAAGAAAGGCGAACAACTCAACGACTGAGCAGCGGCTCAGATGAACGCTTCATATGCTCTTACAGAGGTACAACAAGTGGGACAAGTGGGCAGTGATGATTTAGTTTTAACTTTGTGCTCCGGGACAAGTTCTGTCTGAGTTCTGTCAGTAATTTGTAAGGAAATGTGTGCCTGTCGATTTTTGCATTTTTGCATACATATAGGGAGGGGGTGGAAATTTTTTTTTTTTTTTTTTTTTACATGTTTACTTTAAGGACTGCTCCAGTGATCCAAGGTGAAGTGAAGGAGTGTGGTCTCACAAATATCATCAGTATGTATGAGGTATGAGATAGCTTCATCTTGGAAAAATCAGTTGTCAAATCAAATCTCGATGGAGATATCAAAGGTTGTAACAGTGTTTACAGTGGCAGTGTCTGTAATTCACCTTTCTGAAGGGAACATGAAAAGCTACAAAGGAATGTCACATTTTCAGGGTTATAGAGATGCATCAAGCATGAAAGTTCCCTGAAATCTTTAGGAGAGGATTTCTGGGTAAACGACATTGTCAGTGTAGGTATCATCCTTTTCTGGGAGTTTTCCATTTAAAGTTAAAATTCGAATGTTTTTCTTTCATACCAAGGTTCGTTGAAATCGGTCCAACGACCTTGGACATTTTGGAAGTTTGACCTTTGACCCCAGTGACCTTGACCTTTGCTGAAACAAATCCCTCAAGGGCACTTCGGGGGTCAACCTACATCCACATACCAAGTTTCTTTGAAATCGGCCCAAAGACCTGGGAGGAGTAGGGGAACAAACAAACAAACGTTGCTCAAATTATAGTATGATGATGATGATACCACATCTAATAGAACAAGATGGAGTATTGCATGGCATTGTACAATGCCTCATTGAGGGAAAGTGAAATACTTAAGAAAAGATGAACATATGTGGTTGTGGGGGTTTCTGCAGAATTGTAGAAATATCATAATAGCAATAATAATCGACAGATTGATGACCAAAGAAAGTAATCATTATCTGCAACCCTCTTGCTCTCCTAAGGTTGAGCTGACATTTGAGCACTTCCAGACTTACAGAATAGGAAATATGGCCTACACAATGATTGTCTATGAAAGAGGTCAAAGGTCAAGGTCACAGTAGCCTGATTTTGGTGCCTAACACACGCTACCCCAAGAAGTATCCACATACTGAGTTTAGTATCTATAGGTCTTACAGGTCAGGTCTGGGAGCATGCGCTGGTGCTGCACGTCATCCGGATCTGCCCTGTGTCCTGGATGGCAACCATCCAGGCAGCCAACTGTTCATCCCCATTTCACAAAAGTAGCCATTTATCTGCCGCATCCAGGTGATACTTTCCAGTGGCTGGGGTCCTCAACACTGAGGTACCAGCATGCTGGATCTCGCCCAGAGAAGCACGCCACATGGCCGTATTATCATAGCTGACATTTCCTTACAATGCAAGTAGGACAGAAGTAAAAAGTAATTCCAATGGTACCCAAAGATCCTCAGAAGAGACGTCATACCAAAGGCATCCAGTCGTTGCCTTCAGTCACCCGTTACAATCCAGGTCTCACAACCATACAGTAAGACAGGAAGCACCAGGACCCTAAAGACCTGAAGACATGGACCTTCGTTCTGTGCAAAGCTGTCGGTAACACCAAACATCTCTGTCCAGGAACCTCATGACTCCATCTTCCCAGGTGTCTCTCATTCTCAAAGGCCGAGGACCCAAAGACATGAATGTCACTGCCGAGATAAGTGAATCGCTCAGCAAGTGTAACACTTTTACCACATACAAATGCACTTCTGATGGCCGAGTCCAGGAAGTCATTGACAGCCTGGATCTTAGTCTTGATCCCGGACAATCACAAACCCAGACACTCAGATTCCTTCTCAAGTCAAGCTTCTCAAGTTCTGCAATCAGGGTATCCATTGATTCCGCAAAGATCACAGCATTGTCCACGAAGTCAAGGTCAGCAAAGCTTTCCTTGCTGACAAAAGCACCTAAGTTGCTGGACTCCACAGGTCAAAGACACTGTAGGTCCTACAGTGTTGGAAATACAGCGCAGACGAGCATTTTCAGGTGGAAGGATAGACAGGTTGCAAACCTGTGGTTCCAGTGTGGAACTAATAAAAAAAAAATCATGGACTCCACCAGCTGAGTCTGCAGAGCTCACCTGACACAGTAATGTGACTCTGGGAACGTCTGATTGGCCTTTGTGGTCTGCTCAGGTCCAACAGCACAGCCGTCTTCCGGGACTGTTTCAAGACTTCCTGGTCCCCTGATGACATCGTCCTTGTCCGGGCCTGCCCTCCTTCACCTGTTACTCCTATTTCCCTCTGCCCTTCGCCTTTCCCACGAACGATTGTGTCCTTCAGCAGCACTGTGGTGCCCACAGACCGAGTGGTTTCCAGCCTGCTGTGGTTGGAACCATTAGGTGAGAGGTACTCCGTGTAGGTTGGGGGTTGGGGGTCAGTCTGTATGGCGGCCTCAGTGGTTCTCTCGATGCTGCACGGATGTCGGGATTCTACGGATAAGGCAACATCTACCATCTCAGAGCCAAAGACAGGAGGGAAAAGGACCTGGGAGAGACCACTGACAGAGCTGAGAGGGGTGCCGGAGGACAACGAGGAGACGGAGGAGTTAGAGTCTGATCCTTGGGACGAGGGTGGAGGAACCCCATTGACTGCTGTAGAAAAAAGAAACGATTACAATGAATTGAAGGGGTTAAATGTATGTTTGCAGTTACTCATTTAAAGCACCAAGTACAGCATGTTAGCAACTGTTACATCTGAGCACAACACGCTGAGCATGAGCCGATGTAAACTCACAACATTCACACAGTGAATATAATTTACAGAAGTAATCTTATCCCTTATGTTGCACACTGTTTGTTTGAAACAAAACCTGCGTGGCCTCGCGTCCTCTTAATCTCCTCCGCTTTTACGAGTGAACATGAACCAGGATTTATTTTGTTTACGACTATTGCTTGGCTTCTTCAGCGTCCTCATAAACACCCGGGGAGACAGATGTCACGCTCTGGTCCAGACAACTGAGCACACTGAATTAATCTGTGGTGATTGTCACAACCACTCACATCAAACTGCAAAAAGGCGAGTTTGACGTCTCTGAAGACTACAAATGACGGGCTTATGGTGGAAGCAGCTGTGTGTCCAATATTCTGCTATTTTTTTTTTCCGCTTCGCAAACAATCCAACATGTAGAAAATGAGATGTTACAATTACAGTCACATCACTGCAAAAATCATTTTCTAGTGCAGTGCATGTACACATGCACGTGCACAAAAGCCGAAAGCAACTTAGTGTTATTGCATGAATGTTATTATACCCATGCGTGGTAGTGCATGTGGGAGTGTTGTTTTCAGTCTGATGTGTCCACCTATCTTTGAACAAAATAACTCAAAGAGTTTTGTTCCAATTTGGACAAAATTTGGTGGAATGATTGAGGGTCAGCCAAGAGGGCACCGTGGTAACCAAGTGGTCAGCGCACTTGATTCCAAAACAGAAGGTTCCTGGTTCAAGGCCACCCCTGCCCATTCTCATCAGGTAAGGGAATCTGACGTAAAACGTGTGCCAAATCAAGATCCATATCGGATCTGCTGTGGTGACCCTGAGCAAAAAGGGACACGCTGAAAGAACTTGCTACTGAGGGATTATCTTTTAACATTCTGTATCTGTTTCTTGTCAAATCACATTGTGAGATTTAGCGAACATACATTTGTCGAGCCATCCGTATTCTGCCACCATCTCCTTGTATGCAGGGTATCGTCCAGCTTCCTGTTGAAAGTAAAATATCATCATAAGCACTAAATAGTCAACATCATCACTTTTGGGTGAATATACATTACAAGTTGTACATTTCCTTGAGGACCAGATGTATTTACTTCACTCTGCGTGATTTTGTCTCTCAGAAAGATCTGATACCAGACTGAAGGAACGCATAAATTTAGACTTTCTGCTGATTATAACCTGATCCCTGACCGCCTTTGAATAATGAACGTTGTCCCTGGCAGTTTTTCACACATGGAACCTGAGATCAGAGGAGTAAAATGAGCGCACGACAAGGTTAGAGAACGCACATACCCAAGTGCACTGCAAAGAAAACACATACTCACACATACACACAAGCAGACCCACAATTCCTCTACCTAAAAATGAGATGGGTCACATGTGTGCATGTGGAGACGAACACACTGACACACATAAGGAATTCAAGGGCAGAAAGCCAGCGGTGTGTTTTCGGTACAAAAGCTGTTGGTGTGAAATGCTGTCGCACTTTTTACCCTCATCACAGTCAGATGGAACACTGACACACATTTCTTTGTTTCCTTCAACTGAAAAAGTGTCTTTTTATGTAATAACAGTTGATCTGAAATCAGATCTTAGCCCACAAGAACCCATGGTGACACCTGCGTCACCATGTATATAAAACACACACACACACACACACACACACACATTGAGGGCCAGCTTTAACAATGAATTTTAAACTAGTGCCACTAAATATTGGTAGCCCAGCTCCTTATCCCACTGAGCTACCTCCTAGGCATATAAAGCCTAGGCATATACCCTCTAAATGGCAGTGAATGAATGAGTCCACCCCCTCCAGTTAGTTAACATGATAACTCCTAAACAATTAATGCTGTCATCTTGTAATTCTCCAAATTAAAATGGCATGTAATGAATACAAACTCTTTTGCAACGTTGATGCACCATTCATTCATATTTCTGTTCATTTCTACCCACTTGTTCCAATTTGGGATCACAGGGGGTGCTGGAGCCTATCCCAGCAGTCAATGGGCGAGAGGCAGGGTACACCCTGGACAGGCCACCAGTCCATTGCAGGGCCACATATAGACAGACAAACACATTCACACTCTCACTCACACCTACGGTCAATTTAGAGTCACCAATTCACCTATCCTGCATGTCTTTGGAAGTGGGAGGAAGCCAGAGCACCCGGAGGGAACCCACGCAGACACGGGGAGAACATGCAAACTCCACACAGAAAGGACCAGGTCGGAAGCGAACCTGGGACCTTCTTGCTGTGAGGCAACAGCTCTAACCTCTAAGCCACCGTGCCGCCCCTTGATGCAACAGATCAATCGAAAAAGCAACTTTGTTTTGCTCAAAGTAATATCCCACAGACATGTCTGCCACCTGCTGGATGGTTACTGTATGTTTAATTGATGATGGATTAGAATCAGGTGTGGCTGTCAGTCAGACAGGCTGTCACTTTCTGATTGTTTCACAGCAGCTACATTCTAAAACACAAATAACAGTCATAAATCTACACAACCCCACAAGAAGGATTTTTTTTTTAAACAAAGCAGACTTCTTCAGACTTCTTCTTCAACCAGTCCTGCCCAATGTGGGGCTTTGATAGTTATCACTGATATTATTTTAATGTGACAGCTGCCAAATTGATTCACTGCCAAACTAATTTCTACGGTTCATAGACAAAAAAATGGGAAAATTAAGTAAAAAAACCAAAAGAAGACTGGAAGGCCGATATGCGTAGGTGTGTTTTAATGCTTTAGCCCAAGTAAATAAAGGCTTTTTAACTTTCTTAACTAACCCAGAATTCTTTTGTCTTTTTTTGACTTAATTTTTCCATTTTTTGTCTATGAGCATTTTACCTTTGATCACAAAATTGACATTTATACCCAATAGATACCTTGAATTTGAAGTACAGTATTCAGTATCGAAAGGGTTAAAGGGGCACCAACAGCGCTCCAGTTGACCATTTTCTTGCCATATAATTTCTAAGGTTGTTTCTCACCCTGATGGTCAACATGACGTGGGTGTGGCTCTTCAGGACCTCAACTGCACTGCTGTGGGTGATGTCGTCAAAGCTGACCCCATTGGCTGCAAGGATTTGATCGCCCATTTTGATGCCGTGTTGTTCTGCAAGACCACCCGGGTCCAACCTGAAGACACAAACACACAAACGGGACAGAGGTGTAAGCAGATGTAGACAACAGAGGCCAACAACTCAGGATTATGTCTATTATTAAATAGCCTGTCCATAAAATTTGTGTTAAGAAAATAATGGAAAATGTTGATAAGAATTCCCAGAGCCCAGGTTGATACTTTTAAGCCTTGATATTTTGTCTGAAAAGCAATTGAAAATTTAAAGATATTTAATTTACACTTCTATAAAAGAGAGGAAAGCAATAAATAAACCAAAGAATGTCTGACATTTTTGCTTGACAAATGAAATGATGAATCAATGATCAAAATAATTGTTGAATTAGAAAGGACATGTTTCATACTGAGTCATGCAAAAATAATTTTTTGTAATTCAGTGATGCCATAATGTATGGTTCTCTGTGCCATTGCCATATGAACACGAGTTTGTATTTGTAGGTGATCTATGATTCATATTAGTGTTTAATAGTAGCCATAGGTATATCTTTAACCACTTACTCAAAATTGGCATTCTAAAGGAGTTTTACCTTTCAAAGTCACCCAAGGTCAAAGGTCAGGTGACCAATAGAAAGGTGATTTTTGGATTCATATTTGTGTTTAATAGTAACAATAGGTGTACCTTTAACCAATTCCCCCAAAGAGCCAATCTGAATATTCCCTTTACATAAGTATTGGGCCAAAATTTTGACCTTTGCCTGTGACCTTGACTGTTAACCAGTTTTTTCTCAAAAATCAAATCACTGCCCTTGGCTAATCCTAATTCATTCCAGCAAGTTTGGTCCAAATTGGATCAAAACTCTTTGAGTTATTATGTTAACACATGGACGGACACACGGGATATGTCAGGATTCATTGCTTTTCTATCCATTCACGGGGGTTGTCTGCAGTATGTCCCCCTCCTTGTCTCTGTCCCCCTCTGGTCTCTCTGTGTTTTCCATCTATCGCTACACCTGCAACATATGCAGTAATCACACACCTGTTCCCTGTTCTGTCATCAGCTCCTGTCTATATCTGTCTCTGAATTTCACTACGTCTTTGTTGTTCCGTTGTTGGAATTGTGTTGGTGTTCACATTGCTGTTTGCCATCATTCTTCCTCACTGCTCTTCATTATAGTTCTAAATCCTGCCTGCCTATCTGTGCCCATTGGTTTGGAGTATGCCTGCAGCCTCCATGCCACAGCTGCTCATCATATCACTCATCAGGTCTGTCTGTCTTGTCCGCTTGTTAATCCCATCCTGTGTTCTGAACTGGTCAACACTGAACCTACATCACTAAAATAAATCATCTTTACCCACAAACACTGGTGCTGTATCCTTCGTCTGGGATTGCTGCTCAGCCTGATAGTGTTATAATTTTCAGTTGATCTAAATTCAATTGTAATCTGATGTAATCTGATGTAAAATAAACACATGTGCAAAACTAAAGGTAATTCTACTCAGACTTGCGTCATACTTAGAAACGTATATTCCCAGTCCAAACTCTTTGCCTCCCCTGATGTTGAAGCCGAGACAGTAGTCATCTGATGTGGTGAAGAGATGTACGATCCTGCGGAGCGCGCTGTCTGAACTAGCTTCTGACGGCGTGTGACCGCTCTCCTCCACCACCATGCGCCTGTGGATCAGATCTACCCTGAACACAAATGCAGACATGTTACATACAGCGACCACTGAGGCGTGATGGGCTTACGACGGCATCTGCATGCATGCAAACATTCACACACAAACTGCATTTCCTTCCTCTCATGCCTGTCTGTATCAGATCATCAAATCGCCATAAAGGTCACAGCGGTAATCCAGCCACTGCTGCCACATGAAACCAAGATACAGAATATCCCAAATGAAAGATAACCGTGAGTGTCATCTGCAGCCAAGTGAGGAGACACAAAACAAAAGCCATGCAAAGGTCAATGGTGGTAAAAAGGAAGTTGTGTCCCATGTGTGTCTATGTGTAGACACACTCTTGCGATCGTAACTCAAGATCAATACACACTAGACACTATGGACCAGTGCAAACCTTCTTTCAGTTTTATTAAACTACAGTTGACATTTACTAAAGAGGTGCACTGACAAGTTAGCTATGAAATGGCATGGATGCAGTCATTTTTGATGCTGGCCTCATTGCATGTGTATTCGAAGAGTTCATTTGCAAAACCCTTTAATTCCAAAACCACAAATTTTTAGTTGAGGCCAACATGCACTTGGCTACTTAGGTAACTATCAGTGTGCAAAATATTAAAGAATTTGAACATTTATATTTTTATTTTATTTATGGATATCTGTGGATTTTCTAATATGTTTTCCCTTAAATTCCAATTGTAAATTGCATTTTCCTCCATTTAACAAAAATGGACTTTGCAAATGAACTCTTCATTTGTAGGAGTTGCCCTTTCAGACCGCAAAATTTGGGGGACCAGAGTATTTAAATGACTCATGCAACGTGGACTCAGGAAGTAGATGAGCTGATTAAGCTTGTGGGGGGGGGGTCCATAAATTTGCATACTAGTGAGCAGCAATTTTAGAAATCACCATATATATCAGTAGAGCTGAATAATGGAAAGTTAATATTTATGCTATGGGTAACTCATGCCGAGTAGATGGTACAACATGGGTGTTATTGTGATGTTTGCATAAAATTGCATTCTAATAAGGAGAACCTCAATTTAGAGTTCTGGCTATATCTCCAGGTAGTGCTCATAGACAAAAAAAAAAAAAAAAAGGATAAACATTTCCAGGTGCAATCTTTTGTCTTTTTTTGGAGGGGGGAGGCGGCGTATATGAGCGCTTTCCCTTCTAAGAGCACAGGCAGTTTCAAGGGACACCAGCAGCGTTCTGGTTGACAATTTTCTTGCCATACTATAAGGATATCTCCAGGGGTGCTGAGCAGTGGCACACTCATATTTATATCATTGGTACCTCATGTGGAGTAGATGGTGCAAAACGTGTCATTTGCATAAATTTGATGATAACTCAAGATCAATACAAATTAGACAATAATGTTTGGGGGATTTATGGGCATAAACTTTCATACTACTGAGGAGAACAATATATTTTGGGAACCACCATATCTTATAAGTACTGAATGGTGAAAAGTTCATATTTGCACTATATGTACCTAATGTGGAGTACATGTTGTAGCATGAGTATTAAAAAGTTTACACAGCAATGAGAGTATCTTAATGGCACGCGGCTAACATGCTTGTCTTCCAAAGAGAAGGTCTCCTGTTCAAAGCCACCTGGAGTTGCATCAGGGAGAGGCAGCGTAAAACTTGTGCCAAATCAACATGCAGATCCATACCAAATCCATGTGGTCACTGAGAGCAAAAATGGGAGCAGGCTGCCTAGTCTTTCGGCAAGAACTGAAGTACAAATGCCTCTTGTTTTTTTTCATGCATTCTACATACAGCATACATTCACAGCACCACATTAAGACGTAGCTTTTAAATTTGGCAGCACTTTACTCCTTTATTCTTAACCTTCACTGTGCAGCGTCACTGAGCTATGGCCTCACCACGTGGTCTTCTCCTTGGAGTAACGGATTCCGGGTATCTTGCCTATTCGTCTCACCACCATTCTCAGCCTGTTGTTGCCTGTCAGGACCTTCACAGCGCTGCTCATAGTGATGCTCTCCATGCTGACCCCGTTCACCTCCACCAGCTTATCTCCCACACTCAGGCCAGCCTGCGCTGAAGACACAGGAAGAACTCAGCATGGGACATGTGGCTTAATGTCACACAGACATGGCCAGCAAAAAGTAAGCTTGATACTGCACATGTGCACACTCTCCATGTTAACCTGCAGAGCTGTCGTCCTCCACCTTGCTCACAAATATACCAAGTCCATGTTCAGAGCCCCCACGAACACTGAAGCCCAGACGCCCATCAGAACTCTTGTCTACTGTCACTGTGTGAATGTCTTCACTGTCATCCCCACCTGCAAACACACAAACACACATTACTCTGTCATAAACATCTGCACATGCACACAAGCACAGCAAAATGCCCTGGGGATCTCCAAATGTAAAAATGGGATTGTTGCAGTTGCCACAGGTGGGATAAAGAGTTGGGCTTTCAATGCATAGACCTAGGTTTAATTCCTGGTCACACTACCTGTCTGTGTCCTTGGACAAGACACTTCATCTGCATTGTCCCGTTCCACCCAGCTGTAAATGGGTACCGGCCTTGGCTGGGAGAGTAACCTGTGTCGGACTGGTGGCAGTAGCAACACATATATAGGCATGAATATTCAGAATAACATTTCAATATCATCTTTGAGTTGCCACCCGTTGCTTGGGGCTGCCACAGCTGAGCCAGTAGACATCCGCATTGGGATTTGGCACAAGTTTTACGTTGGCTGCCCTTCCTGACGCAACTCCAGTTCTGCATGGAGAAACGTGTGCAATTCCTGATGTGCTTCAGCAGTCTCATAACCAAGTGCTAATCAGGATGTACTCTGGTTAACCTCTGAGATTTGACAGGACCAGGTGTGCACAGAGTGGAGTGGCTGCAATAACCTTTCAATATATCTTGTTTTATTCTTCTTCTTTTTTTTTAAATCGCCCATATAGGTAGACAAACAAACAGAAACAAACAAATGTAACATTACATACTTGGCAGAGGTTATTTTCAAGAATTCAAAAATTGAGGGTTCTTTTTTTATAGGTTTTTGACCTCAGAGAATTCAAATCTGCACTCTGTTTTGACATAAATGCATGTAAATATGCTGATTTAGTAGTTAAAAGCATATTTTATCCAACTTAAATTGATTTTAGGGATCCATTAGGGGGTATTGCACAAATATGTTTACAAGCATGTAATTTGGCACAGCTATAGAGTAGAACATGCTAAATTCATTTTTGTTGGGGGCCTAGTTAGCAATAATTTGAGCGGCCATATTACAGAAATCCAAGATCGCCGCCAGTCGCTGGGCTCCAGTCATGCTTGTAGACACATCTGTACCATACTCCCCAATGGCTCCCAAAAATCAGTTTAATTTGGACAAAATATGCTTTCAACCACTAAATAACCCTATTTACATTTATTTATGTCAAAACAGAGTGAAGATTTGGATTCTCTGGGGTCAAAAACCTATAAAAAAGGACCCTCAATCATAATCCTATGACTTTTGGTTGTGAAGTTCTGAGAAAATCAAATGGCGACTGGCGGCCATATTGAAATTGTTCAATATGGCGGCTCCAATGATTGTGGACTCCGGCGCCCTCCAAAAATGAATTTAGTATGACTTGGCCAACATCTGTGCCAAATTTCACACTTGTAGGCAAATCTGCACAATACTCCCCAATAACTCCCAAAGGGCCTGGACAATCTGGAAATGATTCACTGTTTCAAAATACTGTAAATGCACACACACACACACACACACTTAATTGCTTCAGAAAATATTCAGTGTTTTAAAATGCCATGGCCGCCCCATGATATCGAAGACTCTTAGCACGTCTCGCACTCACCATCAACAGGTGCATTGATGAGAATGACTCTGCCCATTGGTGAGGAGGATCTGTGCCGGCGGCGGTGCTGTTTCTTCACCATATAGCGTGTGGTGGCGTGGGACCCCCCTGTCTGTCCTCCATTGGTGAGGTGGGGGTGGCCCCCTCCATTTGTCATCTCCCTCCAGTCAGAGGGATGAGAGGAGTAAGCCATGCAATGTGTCTGACTGTCCTTCCTTTACTCATCCAGACAGAGGAAGAGCCGTGGCCTGCTGTCAGGACGGGAGAGGTGTTGCCTCAGAATTTGGAAAAGAGGATGGTGAACAAATGGAATAAGGACCTGCACACTCTTCCACTTGTTGGTCCGCACTGTTGGTTGCTATATGTTGTCTGAAGTTTTGTAGAAGAATGAGCCGCAATGCCTCACTCTCTAAATGAGAAAAAAAACCCGAAACTCATAGGAGAAAGAATGACTTACAAAATGTAAGATGAATTCACATCGCAGAAACACCAAACCATATGAATGCCTTCAAAAAGTGCTCCATGGTCTTACAATCCCACGATGGGCTCAAAAATTTGGTACAATCTTCTTTTTCTCAGAGAGTTCCAACAGTTTTGTGCTCAGCCTTTGAATCCACTTCCACAGACGTGGTGCCTGGTTCCTTCTGCAGAGGAGTCTGGTGAGTTCCCTCCAGGTCATGTTTAATTAAAAGGATATCTTTTGTGATAGCATGCTGTGGCGAGTAATGTTGTCACAGAAGCTCCAGGTTGGAAAATAAAAGCCATTCATTTAATTACTGATTAGAATAGAATAGAATAGTTGAAGTAACATTGTCCAATATTTCACCACTGGTTTCTATCGATCAGCACCATGGACAACTACTAACATATACTATAAACAGAAAGATAATCCCACACTTCCACTGATTAACTAATTAACTTTCTTTTTTCCCCCCATGTAGATACGTTTCTATGAATATCATCAATATTTGCGATCTACTGTATACTTGAACACATTTTGTCCAAGAAACTCCTTGTCATTCATAATCTGTGGTTTTAAAAAGATGTGAAACAGCTAAAATATGATAAAAATTCACAGTGGGATTGAACAGAACAAAGTATGACAGCGTTACCTCTGACCCTGGATGACCTCTGTCTCTGACAGACACAGACACACACACACGCACACACCAATGGACACTTCCAGAGTGTTAGTGTCATTGTTTGTGTAGCAGGTGAGCATTATTGTCTTAAGAGCTGGAAGCCTTTTATATAAGACAAAAGCCCTGCAGCTGTGCAGCTGTTAGTACTGGACAAATAAATAAAAACACAAACACTAATGATTAAACAATAAAAAAAAAAAACACAGATTCGTCATTTCAGACTGTTTCCATCATGTAAACATTAATGTGTAACAATATAAGCAATCCAAAATCATTGTGAAATATTTTAAATTAAATTATATGTGTATGATTGATTGATCCTTTGAAAAAAAATCTTCAAACATTTATATTATTTAAACACTGGAGTACGTTTTCATTAACAGAAATACAACGGCGCAAAAACACTGAATGTTGGACAAACAGCGCCACCCAGTGGTCAGATGCTGTCATACCAACTAACAAAATCATGAAGTTTGTCGTTCATGCAAAGCAGAACTATTTTAATGCAAAAACAACAAAAAGGTGAATTTAAGACAGTTTTGTGCACGTGAATTTTTTATTGTCTTATTTTGGAGCCTGATCGTTAGCATTAGAATCACGAGGCTCCACTTAATGGCTTTGAAAGGTTGATTTGAGGAGATTGTACTTGCTGACTTTGGTTTTTCTTTATTTATTTATTTTTTACGCGATTAGACCCTAATAAATGGAGTGGTGGCAGGTTGGAATGAAAACCTGCCAATCAGTAACATCAGCTGGCGGTTTATTTTGGATGAAAAATTGATGATTTTGTTGTCGCTCTTTACTTTTAGAACAATTTTTTTCTGAAAGCGGTAACTTGAAACATTCTGAGCTGACTCGGAGGAAATCGGTTGTTTGTATCCAATCACATGCCGTTTAACACAATACGTCATCCTGCTGCTAACAAACTCCGCCTCTGGTGCGCGCTGATGGATTCGCGGCCACCGTGAAACTCGGATTTTTAAGGATTTAAAATGTATGCGAATAACGGTACATTTGATTCGTCGGATGTAGCCGTACGACGGAGTTTTCGGAAAAATTCAACTATTCTTATATTTTGAAAGTAAAAATACATTAATCGTAATTTAAAACTACAGAACGAGCATTGTGTGATCTGATGAAACTAAACAACCGAGTCGGTTTCGTTGAAGTTATATTTTTCCGACATCTGTTACAGCACAAGAAGGCAGCATCATAGTACCAAGCGGTGCTGTGATATTGAGAGGTCATACATTAAAAAGCGAAGACGCCAAACTAGGTATATTTCGATGTTGTTTGAATGTAAAATATTATAAATGTCTATATGTAAATAACGTAATTTCATATGTGTTTTTGTCCGTGCCATTGTAACGCAAACCAAAGAGCCAGGTTGAATGTTAGCTTATAAAATACCTAGCTAGCTTGCTGTTTGACGTTAGCTTTCCGAGAGAAGACTGGCTTAATTTTTTTATTTATTTTTTTCACCAAGAATTTTGAAATGTGTTCCGGCTATAACTAAACATGCGATGTGTGAGTTCAGTGTTAATGTCATATTTGAATACGTAGAGTGAACGTATCTGTTCTCTTGTTAGCTAGCCGGCTAAACTCATTAGCCGCACGCTCACGGCAACCGGCAGCACGCGCGCATCGTGACTCACTTGTGTGCCACCTCGCTGAGGTTCATAAATATTGGGACAGTTATAAAGTTTGGCTTGTTTCGCCTCTCTACCACAGCATATTGGAGATGAAAGCACTTGATTACTGTGAGATGACCTACATTTTTTCAGCTTTAATTTGAAGATGTTTACGTTCAAATTATGTGCTATGACTGAATATGAGAATGAGCTCTGTGGGATAGGAGTGGATCTACCAATATGTAGACCTGGGTTCGATTCCAGGTCACACTGCCTGTCTGTGTCCTTGGACAAGAAGCTTCATCTCCATCGTCTCAGTCCACCCAGCTGTAAATGGACACTGGCCTTGGCTGGGGAAGTAACCTACATCAGACTGGTGTCTCGACAGAGGGAGTCATAAGGTTCATTTACGTACGTAGATGTATTAGGGCGATACACTTATCTCCTGATCCATACATATCACGATACTTGTGCTGATCCGATGCGTATCGTGATTCTAAAGAATTGCAATTCTACAAGTATTGCAATTTGATCTTTCTAGAGACTGTGTATCATAAATATTTACAAAAACAGTGCAAGTCACATTTTTTTCTTTTTTTCAGGAGTACCATACTGCATATTTGGTTATTAAATAATGAATTTGCTTTATGAAGTAAACTGCTTTCCAGTGTATCTTTCACAACGCCAGACTTGGCTGCATTAAAAAGTACTAAAACTGGTTTGCATTAGGGTTGGTCGATGTCTGCTTGGTAGGTTGCAATATCTGCCACGGCGCGTCATAGTGTGGTATGGTCAAGAAAACAGCTTCCATAGCATTTTTGTGGTAAAATAGATTTTTATTTTTTTTTTGGCTTCAGTAGGGACCAGACAATCAGAAAACAATGGGGTTCAAATTTTCAGTCCCCTCCCCCCTCCCTGGGTGGCCATTTCCACTTTGCACCCCTCAAAACTAACTATGCACCTATTTCTGCTATTTATCAACCAATTTACATAATGTTAGTCATTTTGTAGGTTTATAAGTATTACTAAGATGATTTATTATACTTTTGGAGGAAATTTTTAGACTCTTTTCCCTTCTTTCTGGGGGGGGGGAGGCTCCTCTGTTTTGCCCCCTCAAAACTAACTATGCCCCCTATTTTCGCCATTTGTTAACCAATTTTCTTAAAGTTAGTTGTTTTGTAGGTTTTGGTTCTGAAAATTTGCTCTGAAAGTATAATATTACTTAAAAACCTACAAAACCAGTCTAACATTATGAAATTTGGTTAAAATATGGTGGAAAAAAGGGGTATGGTTAGTTTTGAGGGGGCCAAAATGGAAATCCCCCCCCC
>OMMV01038020.1:3970-16189 GCA_900302635.1 Chatrabus melanurus | reverse complement strand
TTCTGATGTGACTAACTGGAGGTGTAGGCCAGTTAAAAACATGCAATGAACAAATAAAGTCCAAATTACAGTCCATCACACCGTAGAAACATCCACCCATTTCTGCTGCACAGCGCACATTAAAGCCACTGTCTGCACGTATTGTGGGATGGATCATATTACATCCAACATGAAGTTTTTTGTTTTAACATTATGACATGAAATTATGACGAATGCATCATTAATTGTGACTGTGCCTTTTAATTATATAAATTAATAGCCCGCTGTTTAACTTACTAAAACACAACTGACTGATATAGTACTAGTACTGTGTGGTTTATAGCAAGTTTGGTTGCTTTATGCTTCTTAATTTCTGATTATTCATGTGTTATATTTGGATTTGGGTTATATGTACAAGGCATGTTGTCCCTAATCACCAATATTTTTTTCCCTGTAAAAGACAAAAATTGTTTTAAAAAAAATCTATTGCCATGTAACTTTTTTGTATACCAGTGATGTATCCATAACAGGTATCCAGAGGTCCTGGTGGAAGAACTGTTTCTATCCATGCAATCATTGTCTCTACACTTACAAAGTTTTGATGACTTTTGTATTTCAGTTCCGAAACCATACTTCAACATTCACCCCATATTTCTTGTGGGTTTAGATGTCAGGATTCCTTTCCTATAGGAAATAAAGGGAAACAAAATCACCTTTCAGCAGAAAAAAGTATTAGAGTTGTACCTTGAAAATAAAGTCTCCTTTTCCTAACAGAATTAACTTTGGGGAATTTTGTCCCTAATCACCCCTGCATACCTAATCACCCCGAGTTACAGTATGTCACAGTGTAGCGTATAAAGAAAATAAAACAATGCTGGAAAAATAATCATAAGAAAAACCCTAACCCTTTCCTGTAAGTATCTGTTATGAAGTATCATCCTGTTGTGTGCTCATTTCACACTGTTACATGACCTCTCTTTTACTGATATGTCAGTTCTATCATTGTGTGTGTATGCACCTCTCTGTATGTGTGTAACGGTGTGTACGCTCCCCGCTCCACCCACCTCCAACCATGTTCTGGATCAAACATTCCATCTGTTCACTGCTGTCCTGCTGTGTTCTGCAGCAGGTCCTTACACACACAGGAACGCACACTTTTCCACATCCACCTGACACATCACAACACCAACAACATGCATTAGATGCTCCCAAACTAAAATGCACGTACAAAAGAGCAGACCAATCATCCATCCTGCTCCATGCAGTGTTAGGTGCAGATTGTACTGCAACTCACCAGAGGGCCAAAAAGCCAGGCATGGATGGAGATAAAACACACACACACACACACACACACACACACACACACTCCTGCCCCAGCAGTGACTCAGATGCAACAACTGCTATCCGTCGGCTCAGGGGATGAAGAACCCAACATCCACATGAGCTCTTCAGCTCTTTTGATGCATAAGGTTAAGCTTGTGCTTGATCAGATAGAAGGAGAGGCTCATCTGGTTGCCAAAGAGGCAAAGGAAATAAAGCAAAATAAAGCAATATTTTACTCATGCAAACAAAAGTCATGGGATCAGTTATGTGAAAAGTCAACAAGGGTTTCGACATTTCACTATGAAATGAATTCAAAGCTAATTGTGAATCTCAGAATCATAAAATATCTCAGTGGGTCTTATATTATCCACAACAAATGTCGAATGCTATTATTGAAGTCAGAGTGAAAAAAAAAATCAACATAGGGATATCCCTGAGAAAAGGTTCTCTGCTTACGCTGTCGTGCCGTTTGGATGTTTCTGTTTGAATGACATAGACTAAGATGATTGTCTTTCATTTAGTTGATCTTTAAATAAAAGCTGGAAGTCCCAAACTTTCAGTTGTTGCAGTGGTGTGCACTGTTGCCTCCCACACTGGGCCGGTCTGTATGCAGTTTGTATGTTATTTTTGTGTCTGCAGAGGTTCTTTCTGGGTACTTGTGGTGCATCCCATCATCCAAAAGCATAAATAATCACACACAGTCAGTTTCGGGTCACTAATTAGCTTATGATGTATCGTTTACAGTGTCTTTGCCCTATCTTGATAATCTATGCTACAAAGTCTAAATCGCATAGGGCACGTGCATTTGAGGCATGTCCAACTCCACTTTGCTGTTTACAAAGAACATAATCTGAATGCAAAGTAAGGCAGGGGGTGCACAGGGGCTATAATTTGTAATTAATCATTGGTGTGTTTTGAGCGTGACATGTATTAAACCAATCACATTGTCATATGTCATTCCCTTTGAAAGTGCTGTGTGCTTGAAACTGGCACATTGCTATGTAGACGGCGGACATAACTGAGAAGTCTTTTTGCGTGTAAATTGATTCTGCAAAGGGAAGCATTGGCTCACCTTGTTTCTGCAACACCTCCTCCTCCTCCATCTATGTTCACATGATCACCTCCGTTCCATTAGCTGAAGACAGAACCCTCGGTGCACCTGGACCATGCAGTGGCCAGTCCCATTTGTATTCTGGAGGCAAAGTAGGCAAAATCAGCTCAACCTTGCAGCGAAGGACCAATGTGAGGTTTTGATTGTTTTTGACTCCTTTGATCGTATACTTTGAGAAACTGATGAGTACCGGTTGAGTACTGCTGAGCAAAACCTGGTTTCAAGATGGCATCCAAGACAGCCACTGCATTAGATCTGTTATTGTAACTTTGTAATAAATTGTCAAATAATCTTGTAATACCTCTTTTTTTGCAGTTTTGGGGGATGAGGAATCCAATTATGATGTTATTTTGGCATTTCTATTTGCATATTATATGAAACGATCCCTGTATTGGTCATTTATTGGAGGAATTTACTAATTCAAGTGTGTTTTTTCCTTAACATTATTCTTTTTTTGTGACCAATTAGTCACACCCAAACAGTGGTCCCAATAATATTGTTACCAGTAAACATGCCCATCCTGCAGTCAATGTTCAGGTTTCTCATGAGGCTTATGAAAAAAAACTTCCCTGCAGGCTTTCATGACACAATCGATGAAGGTGTCAAAACAATGGCATACACTGGATCTCATTCAAAAGCTTGATCGAAACTGGTCACCAAACCCAATGTTATCATCAACAGGGCACTGCCAGTGTTAAGCTCTGGGAACATTGATCTCCCTGATCTCCCTACTTCGCTATTTCAAGCCAATGGAGAGATTACATTAGCTTCAGACAAGTCTAAACTCCTTCAACAGCTTGCCACATCATACAGAACAATTCCCAAGCCAGATGTTGTCATCACTGATGGAGTAGCTATGTTGTGGACCATGTATTGGCCTGCTGATGGGCAAGTGTGTGATTTGGTGAATGGTATTGTGAGCTACCTGTCTCGTCAGATAACTTCATCTGTTCAGGCTGCACATGTTATTTTTAACCAGTATTGTGAATTCAGCATCAAGAGTGGCACAAGGGCAGCATGAGCACAGGGTATGAACACCACACCTGTTCATGCCAGAAACACTTACATGGCAGAATTTGTGCTCACACTGGATTCTCCACTTCCACCACAGTCGGTTTTTCTCAAAGTTCCAGAGAACAAAAAGCGAATGATAAGTCTGATCACTGAAAATATCTGGGATTTTGTTAAAGGTCACTTATCTGAACACATCATTGTCTCTGGCCCAAATGTTGTTCCCTTGAAACTGACAACAGCGTCGCCAGAACCTGAGAATTATGAAGATCTTCACAACTCCCACAAAGAAGTGGACACTATAATTCACCATGTGGTTGAGATTGCAAGCAAGAATAGTATATTGGTACTCCCTGCTTGTGAACCCAGAGAGGAAGAAAACCACCGTAAATAATGGCAAACTGCAGAGCTGTTAAAGTGTTGTATTTTTTCCAGTACTTTTTACTTTTCAAGTTTTGTTTTAATTCAGTTCACTTTTGGGAGATACACAAAAGTACTTGATACAGAGCTGGGCGTGTTGACAACTTTACAACAACTGCATTGGTTGTAAACTAGCAATAAAATGTGCACTGTGCAGTTCAGATCTGGGAGGCATGCACCAGTGATGCACGTACCAGTGATGCACGTCACCACATCCAACACACCACGGAACTGCATTGGGTCCTGGATGGCAACCACCCAGGCAGAGAACCGGTCCATCCACACCTTTTGAAAGTAACCTTCTATTTGCCACAGCCAAGTGAAACGTGGGCATGCCCTTTGCCTTCTCAAGTCACTCAGGTCCTCAACAATGGGGCATCTGCATGCTGGATCATGCCCAGAGAAACACACCACATGGCCAAAATGTCGTAGCTGACACTCACTCACCTTGAAAGCGATACTCCTCATCTGAGTCTCCCTAAGCAACCAAAGTCATTCCAGTGGTACCCAAAGATCCTTCGAAAAAGAAATATTACCAAAGACATTTCGACATCACCTTAGGTCACTGGTAAGTCTCAGAACCATACAGTAAGACAGGAAGCACCTGGGCCCTAAAGACTTGCTCCTTTGTTTTTCTGCAAAGATAGCAGCAACGCCAAACACCGCTGTCTAGCAAACTCATGACTCCATAAACTATTCCCAACAAAACATTTACCAATCTCAAATGCAAAGGACCCAGAGACATGAATGCCACTGCTGAGATAAGTGAATGCATCTACTAGTTCAACATACAATGTGGATGGGAGTCCATGACTCCCCTTGGACAGGACTCCAGGCTGACGCAGTTTACTTCCCCTGCAATGCAGATGACGTGGCTTGTCCAAGGACACAGATGGGTAGCATGACCAGAAATCAAACCCAGGTATTCATATTGGTAGCCCAACTACTTATCTCACTGAGCTATTGTTATTAAATGTAAAAGTATCATCATGCAAATAAGGTTAGTTTATATCATAACATTACCTCTGTTGTTTGTGTGTTTTTTCCATTTTTTTTTGTCATATATTGAAAAAAAAATTCACATGTAACTTAATCCACCAGATCCAGATACACATCAAACCATATCCTCTAAAAGTGGTTTTACATTTATAACTGCTTTAACTTGAAATAAATCAGGCACAACCCTTAGCAGCTAGTATGCAATCGCCAAGTGTCTAACACCATATGTTTTACAAGTTAACATCAATGAAATTTGTGCTGTGCAATATAATTGGTTTGAGCAGTCCATATATGAGCCATGCATATTATCATAGGGTTGTGTACTGTTTATACGTTATGCTTTTAAATGCATATTTGATCATGTTTTCATTTTCAATACACAGCTTTATTGTTTATATATATATATATATGTGTGTGTGTGTGTGTGTGTGTGTGCATTTCTACAGTAAGTACCACATTTGGTCAACATCATGCGTGCCACAGCTTGCACAGCAAAGAGGGCAGGCCATCTCTTGGGGTTCCGGCTGCATGCCCAGATGAAGGCAGCAGCATGGCCCCTTCCAAGATTCTGCCCCTCAAGAGGCTGATAGCACAAATGGACTGGCATCAGCCCTGACTGTCACACACATTGGCTACATATGTAGATATCACAAGGCCTACTTTTTGCATGTTACATATGGCTGAAATATTGCCCCAGAGATTTATTTTATCATTAATTCTGTTTGTTTTTGCTTTTCAGTGCTATGAGGTACAGAGATGTGAATCACTAAACAATAAATCAATTCTCACAAAATGGCACTTGTCCTGCAGGATGAGAATCCAACTACTTCATCAGTAAAACAGGACATTTTTTTGTTGGGTAAAGCTGATCCATCCATTTTCCAATTCATATGCCACAGCCTGGGCTCAGTCATGGTGGCTGTTTCCTAAGTAATGTACTATCCACCCTCATTCACATCTTGTGGTCCAGATACCAAGGCATTCCCAGGCCAGATGGGGTATGGAATCCCTCCAATGTTTTCTAGGACGAACTCGGGTCTCATTCCAGTTGAAATACCCATAACCCTTCTAAAGGAAGACATCTATGAAGAATCCTAATTAGATGTCTAAACCAACTCAGCTGATTCCTTTGAATGTGAAGGAACAGCAGTTCTACTTTTAGTTCCCTTAGGATGTCAGAGTTCCTCACCCTGTCTCGATGGTGAGCAAATCCAGACTGCAAAGGAAGGTCATTTGGAATGTTTGTATCTACAATGTCATTGTTTTGGTCACAAACAAAAGTTTTTGATCACAAATGTGAGTTTGAACTCGTTAAACTTGTAGTTCCTTTGAATTTTGTATGATTGCACAATATATACACACACAAAAACCTACAATATTGCTTACATACTAGAGTCTGTGTAAATAACTCCTGTTGAAGAGCAATGATCTTAAATGGCATAGTTTTCATTTCAGTTAAATTTATGCATGGCGATGCCAATACGTATGTTTGCAGGAGGATGTAGGTATTTTGACTCCTGGTACTTCCAGGCTTACTGTATGGTTGTCAGACTGCAATGCTAACCAGTGACCTAAGTAGATTACTGTATGACTGTGGTACCAGGTCTCTCTACGGCAGGGGTCACCAACCCTGGTCCTGAAGATCACCTGCCCTGCATGTTTTCCATGTGTACCTGCTGCAACCACAGCTGATTAGTCAAGTCTGGAGTTTGTTAGATCTTCATTGGCTAAACACACCTGACTTAGTTAATTACCAGTAAGTGGAGCAGGGAGAGTTGTAAAACATGCAGGACAGGTGATCTCCAGGAGCAGAGTTGATGACCCCTGCTCTAGAGAATCTGGAATCACTGTGTCAAATGAGTGGTTACTTAGAGAGACCCAAATGAGGTGTACTACTTGCATTGTGAGGTAATGTCAATTATGACACTGATCATGTGGTGCATTTCCCCAATAATTACCCAGCAAACAAATGCCTCAGTATGGAGGACCCCAGCAACAGGACAATGTCAATAGGTGTCCAAGTATCATCTGGCTGCAGCAGATTGTCATGGAACCCTGGTTTTCCTGGGTGGTTGCCAGTCAGGACCCAGGGCATTTGGTAGATGTGACAATGTGCAGCACCAGCAGATGATTCCTGACCTGATCTACATTGCGCCAACTCATAACAGATATCATCTCAAGTTGCTATACATACAGAGTCAGGTCTAGACATTACCCACCCTGTGATCATGCACTAGGTAATAATGGCATATGAAAAAAAAATCCCTTTTAACAGGAAGAAACCTTGAGCCGAACCACAGTCAGTGGAGTAGCCAAAACCTTTGACCATTTTATCAGGGTAGAGTTTCAAGTATCATTAACTTGATTTTATTAACATGCCCAAATTAACTGAACCTAATGACACTCAGAATATGTAAAGCTAGAATAAAAATGTGTGCTTTCATAAATCGATGGCAGTAATGCAACATGGATTCCAAGTCGAAACTTTAGGCTCAAACAAAAAAGTGGCTGTTATCTTTGTTTTACTCACTATTTAATGATGCCAAGATGCATTTCCATCATTGTATTCTTGGAAAGTGCTCAAGAGATCACAAGTTTATCCTTTTCATTTCTGAATATATAAAATGCTTCCATGGGAGTGAATCATGTAGGTGCTGAACCAAACATTTGCTTCACGTAAAAGCATTTTGCTGTCTTTCCAGAAGGCAACAGACAAAAACAAGAACTGTGGCTTTGAAACGCTGTTTAAAAATAGAAGCTTTTCTTTGACTTCCCTTGCAGGTTAATTCAAATTTGCTCCATTTGAATGGGGAAGTTCTCATGAACACACCATTGTCTTGAACATACTGAATACTTGCCAAATAAAAGCATACAGATGGGTGATATTGAAAGAGGAAAGCAAAACAAAGTGTCTTAATCAGGTGTTGGACCACATACCACCACAGCACCAATATCCCTTGGCATTGTCTCTAGAATGCTACTGGATGGATGCAGCACTATTCTTCCAAAAGATAGTTCCTCATTTGGTGTGTTGATGATGGTGTTGGAGAACATGATCATGTTAACCACAAAATCTGCCATAGGTGTTCAACTGGTTGAAGATGAGGTAATGAGGTAAAAAAATTGAATAATCATGATATTTCAAACAGGTGATGTCAACAGGTGATTGTAATCATGATTTGGTCCAAAAGCAGTATCCATGAAAGGCTGAGGCCTTGTCTGTATGGCAAAGTTTTCAAAACGAATAAGTATCTATCTGTTTTGGCCTTTCATTCACACGAATCTGCCATTTTCCCCACCCCAAAACGGCGCTGTTCAGAAACGCCCTCCGGAGTGGATCAAAAAGAAAATGGCGGAGTCGGTTCTGTGTGTGGACAGTAAATCTGTCTTTTTGGAAAATGGTGCAGTAACACTAACCACCAGCGGGAGGAAGGAGCAGTATGTCCTGTCGCTGTGACCGTGTCTGTGAAGCGCACAAGAAGAGCACAAACATTTCCAGAGGTCAGTAATGACAGTGTTTTTGACATTGTTGTCAATTTTAATAACATGTTTAGTGATAAAAATCGTGCATACTGCACGTTGGATATCTACAGACCACAGAAAGCACAATGCTTCTGTTGAGCGGACCCAGGCACTGTGTGCATCACTATCAGCCTCCTGCCACACAATGGCAAAACATGACACCCTTTCAGTTTGCTCTACACTACAGTACGCTCCAAACGAAGAAGAAATGAATATGGCTTCATATGAATGCAGATATTTTCAGATATGAGGACGTGTTGTATTCATTTCAAGTTTCAAGAAAAAGGAGCCACGTGGACTAGGCCTGAGTCTTTGAGGAGCAAAGATGGGCAGAGGATCTCCAGTTTGTCAAAAAAATGCATGAGAAAATAATTGAAATATTTAAAAAAAAAGCTCAACGAAAGATTGGAAGGATCTGCATATTTCTCCCTGTAGAGTGCATATTATCATTAAATGATTCAAGGAATCTGGACGACTTTCAGTGTGTATAGGCCAAGGGCGCAAGCCTAAGCTCAGCACCAATGATCTCTGATCCCGCAAACGGCACTGCACCAAGAACCATCATTCATCAAAAGCTGACAAACTTTGGGAAACTTTTGTCAAGCACTACAATATGGAGTTACATTCACAAATGCTATTTAAATCTTCACTGTGCAAAAAAGAAGCCTTCTGTTAACCTTGTTCAAAAGCAACATCGACGTCTCTGGGCTCGAAGGCATCTGGGTTGGACCATCACACCGTGAAAACATGTATGGTGGTCAGGCGAATCAGCATTCCAGATCTGTTTTTGGAAGAAATGGACACCGTGCGCTCTGGACGAAAGATGAAAAGGACCATCCACACTGTTATCAGCAACAAGTACAAAAGCCAGGGTCTGTCATGGTATGGGGTTGTGTCAGTGCCCTTTGCAATGGTAATTTACACTTCTGTGATGGCAGCCTTGATGCAGAAAAGTACATTGACATTTTAGAGCAACATATGTTGCCTTCAAGATGATATCTTGTCAAGACAAGACATTTTTTCCAGGGATATCCATGCATTTTTCAATACAACAATGCAACACCACATTCTCCTGAGGCAGTATCTCCTGAGGAAACTCAACAGCTTTGGGGTCAGCAAGGAAATTCTCAGGATATTTTACTACTCCTTCATCGAGACTCTCCTCGCCTTCTCCATTGCCTGCTGGTACAATGCCATCAGCCTTTCAGCACAGAACCCGTCTACAAAACATGGTGAAAGTATGCTCTCAAATCATTGGACTTCCAGTCAGAGCACTTTCACCCCTGTGTGAGCAGCAGGCGCGCACATATTACAAAGGCATGGCTGCAGAAGAAGATGGTACAGGTACTGGACTATCCTGCCTGCAGTCCTGACCTGTCCCCAACAGAGAATGTGTGGAAAATTTTGAAATGAAAAATGCAACAATGGTGACCCCATTAAGACATGTTTGAAGGAAGAATGGGACAAAATAACACATGAAATGCTTCATCGCTTGGTATCCTCAATACAAAAATGTCTTAAGTGTTGTGAGAAGAAATGGCAACATTACAAAATGGTAAATGCTTTGGTGTCCCAGCTTTTTTTGGTACGTGTTCCAAGCCTTAAATGCAGGAATCGATGTGTATTAACAAATTAAATGAAGTTGACCACAGAAAACATGAAATATCTTGGGTTCAAAGTAAATGTAAGAATCATTTTGGTTTTGTTTATTGTTTTTGGTTTTTTTGCATTTTCCATACCGTCAAAACTTTTTTACTGATTTGGGATTGGACAGCACATTGGATCAGTGGTTAGCACTCTTGCCTCACAGCAATAAGGTCTAGGGTTTGATTCCACCCATACCCAGTTCCTTTCTGTGTGGAGTTTGCATGTTCTCCCCTTGTCTGCATGCGTGGGTTTCCTCCAGGCACACCGGTTTCCTTTCACCATCAAAAACATGCAGATTAGGGTCTGCTCCTTCATCTGATCTTGACCAAAGCAATGTCTCTTCATCCAGAGTTGTTCCAGGGTGCTGGACTGTGGCTGCCTAGTGCCCGTGGTGGTTGGATTGTATGGTAATAAGGATGAGTTAAATGCAGAGAACAAATTTCTTTGTATGTAACCATGTATGTACAATGACAATAAAGCTTTTCTTCTTCTAATATGTTGTTACTCTTACACAATATTTTTTCAAATTTTAAACCAACATTTTGCTGCTTTTGTGTTGTACTTCAAAAAAGACAAGCATATGACGGAATTAATGTGCCCTACTGGGATGGGCAGGTGCTTCATGGTTGAATGGAAAACAGGTGAGACTATGTCCATGAAGTTGGCTATATGGATGGATGGATAGGGTTGTTTTAGTAAAGCATGAGTTAAAGAGAAAGAGTGAGGGGGAAAAAGAGAGGATTAGTCCCCGATGGGAACCACTGTGGTTTTTCCATCTGCTGTGCATCTTTTAACCTTGCCTGCCCCAGATAAAAATAGATTGGTTTGGAATGTTTAATTCACACACATGGATGTACGTAATAGAGATATAAAATCTGAGAGACACAGAGAACAGGTGCATATTCATCAAATTTGTGCACTTGTACAGTACTACATACATCTTTAACTGTGTATACATATAGTTCACGGTATCTCTGCTTATGTGTGCCGATTGCACAGTTTGGCTCAGGTTAGTTCATAACTGCGCTATTGCCTTTGCCTCATGCTCAGGTCAACCAGTGGTCATTAGCATTAGTCATTTTGATTACATTAAATAAGCAATGCTTTGCATTGGCTGCTATAGTTCAGCACTGCTGTTACTGTCGCTAGAACCTCATCATCTCTGCTCTCATTACAGCTGTCATTGTCATTGAAACCATCACCATTTTCATGAATATGATATCACTGATGTTGTTTTTGTTATTGCACTCATTATCATTGCCACAGATTGCTCCTCCAGTCATAATTACAGTGATCATCTCTGTCACTCTCACCTTCATGATCATGGCATGTTCATTAGCATTGGAATAAAACCTAAACTAGCTGTCATTTTGGCATTTGAGATTTATACCTTTTGGGACTCCCTGCTAACTCACCATTTCCAGAACATGTGTCAAAATAAAAGCATTTTACTGTGGTAACAGTTGTAGGCCTTATATTGTAAAATCTAAAGCGCAAGTTAAGCTCTGTTCTCACTTTCACAGAAAAGAAACCCAGAAGCTCACGGTCTATAACCGTGACAAACCAGCATGTGAAGTTCACGGTTGCCCACGAATGTGAACTAGCACACAGTTAGATGACATAATGACCTGGACTTGCACCATGTGATGTGTGCAAAAACAACCGTAGCACACCCGTAATATAACTTTAGCACAAACTTGGTGATTCTCAAAAACCTCTCAGCGATATCACAGCATGTACAACAACATTATGGGCTTCATGGAAATGCAAGAGTTTCCGAGAGTATGTAAAAGTTTGTGATGGAAAAAAGGAATTTTCAAACATCTTTAAAATCCTGCTACGATTAAAAAAAGACCATCGTACAATGACAGAATACCCTGGTTCACCAAAGACACTCTCCCAGACCTTCTCAGGTTTCTCAAGGTGGGCTTGGTTTCAAACCTTTACCTTCTGGGATGCAGATCCATTAAAGTGAGAATGAGGCTTCAAGTAACTAGCGGACATCATCTTGATGAACACTCTAAAACCAAACTTTGTGATTTTCAGGATGTCATTCTGAAATGCTGCTTCTCTGAAATAATTTATTACACAACTGATATAATGTAAATTCACTTCTTTGCAATAAGGCAAGACAAAAAAAGAATTAAGGCACACATTGTGAAATAGATTGAAATCATCATTGAGTTACTGAGCTCTCCCCCCCCCCC
>OMMV01038000.1:10620-23614 GCA_900302635.1 Chatrabus melanurus | reverse complement strand
GAAACGTCCATGGCCAAAGACTTATATTATATGTGGTTCAAATTTTGTCAAAATCGGTTAAGTAGTTTTGATGTAATCCTTAAAATGATCCCGATCTGGATAAAAAAGATGATCCAGAATTGGGATCCCGATCCGGATTGCCTCCAAAATCTGAGTCGTCCATGGCCTAAGACTTGTCTGTGGTTTAAATTTTGTAAAAATCGATCAAGTAGTTTTGAGGTAATCCTTAAAATGGTAAAAAATGAAAACATGATCCAGAATCGGGATCCGGATCACCTTCAAAATGTAATGGGGTCATCCATGGCCTAAGGCCTAGCTGTGGTTCAAATTTTGTCAAAATCCGTCCAGTAGTTTTTACGTAATCCTGCCCACAGACACACAAATAAATAAACCCAGGTGATTTTATAACCTCCTTGGCAGAGGTAATTAACCCTGGGTTCTGTTTCATAGTAACACTGTGGACAGATATGTGTACCTGCAGCCTGCTTTAGGTTTTGAATTTTATTTTTAACTCCATATGTATATGGTTGCTTAGCCACAACTTTTCTGTCTCTGCATGTTTGGCAATTCCTTGTGTTTTTGTTTTATTTCATTCTCTTTTTGTTAGTATGGCCAAAGCAGATGGTTATCTCACTGAGTCTGGTCTGCTTGAGGTTTCTTCCTGTAATCTAAAAAACACCTGAGGGAGACTTTCCTTACCACTGTTGTCAATTTGCTTGCTCTGGGATGATTTAAGGGTGTGATTTATCACTGTATAAATCAATTGAATTGAATTTGGTGAAACACTCTGTGGGATTCCTGAGTGGAGGCACAGTCTCTTGACTTCTTTCCAGTGAACTACGGCATTAATCAAGGATGTGTTCTGGCTGCTCCTCTGTTCAGTGCTTGCATGGACTGGGTGTTGGGTAAGGTCATAGAGTCCAGTTACCTGGGTGCCTTTGTTGGTGAGGAAAGGTTCACTAACCTTGATTTTGTGGACGATACTATGATATTTGTGAAATCAATGGATGCCCTGATTGCAGCACTTGCAAAGCTGAGTGGGGAGTCAGGGTGTGTGGATTTTTGACTGTCCTGGATCAAGACTAAGAACCAGGCTTTCACTGACTTTATGGGCTCAGTCATCAGCAGTGTATCTGTATGTGGTGAGAGTCTTAAACTTGTTGATGAATTTGTTTACTTTAGAAGTGACATTCATTACTCTGCTTGGTTTATCAGGTCAAGACACATCTGGCAAAAGCTTATGGAGTTATGAGGTCATTAGACAGAGATGTTTGGTGATGCCAATATCTTTGCAGGAGAACGAAGGTCCAAGTCTTCAGGGTACGGGTGCTTCCAATCTTAATGTATGGTTATGAGACTTGGACTCTAACTAAACTAAGATGATGACTGGATGCCTTATGTAGGTGTCTATGCAGAATCAGAATCTTTGGGGCCCACTGGAATTACTTTGTGTCAAAGCCTTTACTTTAGAAAATCCAAATGAGGTGAATTAGTTGCATCATGATGGAGGATCGGCTACAACACTATGGCCATGTGGTGCATTTTCCTGAACATGTCTCATTACACAAGTGCTTCAATACTGAGGACTCCAGGGAATGGATGAGGCCAAGATAACAACCACATCAAACAGATGGTTACTTTTGGAAGGGAAAGATTGACTGCAGGTCTGTCTGGGTGGTCACCTGTCAGGACCTACAACAGTTCCGTGAGATGGTGGATAGGCATCAGCCCATGTTTCTACTCACCATGAAATGTAAACTGAGAATACACTCAGTTTTAAGAGCCATTCTGAGACTTTGTGAGAGGCTGTTCTTACTCCGAGGCACACAGCTTGATCAGTTTATCAACCTTGGAACTCTCAGATGAACCTCAGGCTCCTTCCTGTGGTTTGAAGGCTCACCATCTCATTTATGCACATAAAACTCTGTTTTATATGTCAGGAGTAAAATTTTGAAATCATACCAAAGCATGTCAGGAAATCAGTGCGGAAAAGTTACAATTGGTACAACGCATGATCAACGTTTACCTGAAATGTGTCATTTCGGTTTCACTCCTCAGTTGTCCTATCAGTCCCTTGTTTGTACATATAATATGTGTCATTAACATACTAACACACACACACAGACATTGAGCACCTTTGAGGAGGACTTCTCCAGCCTGGCTTACAGGGCAAGCGGATCTCATTATTGGCTGTGGAGCAGTTTAGTTGGGGCTTACCCTACTGTGTGCACTTTTCAAGGTTGTTTGGGTCAGGTGTAACACTGATTGGAAAGACTGTTGAAGTTTATGTTGGGATGGATGTAATGTCTTCCATCCCACTGTATATTTGTCAACGGGCAACAAGCAGAACACAACAGTTCCAGGTATTTGAAAAGTGTGATTGTTTGCAGATAACCAAGTACTTGTGTTACAGTGCAGGACACGTACCAACTAGTATGACGCACTCCCCCATGAACACTTTATCTGAGGTGCTGGGGATAGATGCTGTAGCATTGCTGAAGGCCCGGGAGATGAAGCTGGAAGAGGAGAATTGTTGGGATACTTATGTCTGTCTCCTCTATCTGAGTGTGGATCCCCTCGATGATGATCCCATCAGTGTTCCACTTCACAGGTCGTGGATCTTACCATTGATTGTTTGGACTAATGGTTATTTTGACCACTGGACCTTTTAAGCTCCTGGACACACCTCTGTCTGTGCATGTTTGACAACTCTTTGTTGTGTTTTGTCTTATTCAATTTTTGTCATTGCTAGTATGTTCACCCCTCTGAGTCTGGTCTGCTTGAGGTTTCTTCCTATAATCACAAAAACACCTTAGGGAGTATTTCCTTACCACTGTTGCTAATGTGCTCATTCAGGGGGTGGGTAAGGTTAGACCTTACCCTTGTGAAGCACCTTGGGGTGACTTATGTTGTGATTTGGCGCTATATAAATAAATTGAATTGAAATATTTTAATTGTTTATTCTTAAATGAACCTAAAAACATTCTTTGTCAAAGACAAAACCTTTCCAGACAAACCTACCAGATCTAGATCTCTTGCCGGGTCAAATTGCATTTGTGGGTTACGTAATTTATTGCCATTTTTTTCTTTTCTTTTCAAGATATATGCATATTCTGAATCTGCATCCAGATCTGGATCACCATCAATAGCTAATGTTCTCATGACAACTGAAGTCTGTTTTTCTGTTTTGTTTTTATATAAATCTTTCTTGCAAAAGCTTACTTTTGCATCCTTTTCATTTCTTGTTCTTCCTGCATAGCTAGGAATATTTATACTGTTTTGACACTGTTCCCTCACAATGCAAGCAGTGTGCCTCTTCTGAGTCTCACTAAATAACCATTCATTTGGCACAAAGTCATTCCAGCCTTACCCAAGGACCCCCGAAGAGACCTAGTACCAAAGACATCAGTCATCGCCTTAGGTCACTGGTTCCTCTTAGACCTGACCTGCTGACAAGAGCAGCAAAGCACGACTAGGGTTGAAGGTATACCACAAGGTACCCTGTTACCAGCCTTCTTGTGCTTATGCTTCTTCCTACTCCTTTTTGAACTTGTTGAGTTAAGGTTGTTTTGACTAATTTTAATTTGCTTTTGTGTTGTTCTCACATGTCTGAAATAAAGCCTTCATTCATTCATTCATACCAACACCAGGTAGGGTGGAGAATATGTGGGGGTTGTAATGTTACCTCATATATTTGTTTTGTACTAATTGCATGATTGCCATATCCAACAGTGGGGTTAAATGTGATCTATAACAGCTGAAAAAAACCGTGGCGACAACCTACTGCATGGAACAAGTGAAGATCGGATGTTTGGTCAACAAACAGACAAAAAGGACTTTACCTCCTGATTAAAGTAAATGAATGGAAATCCAGATGAAAGAATAAAAATAGAAAGCGGCATAAAGGGACGGAGGTAGATAGTTGAGTCACGTTCAACTAACGAGCTCAATGTAATCTGTTAATGAACTTCCATGGGTAGGAACGGTGGAAGAAGAGATGAGAAAGAGGTTGCAGGCAGTAGAGTAAGACCAGGTATGTTCCAAAAGAAGAGAGGACATGTGGAGAAACTGTGTTAATGGACTTGAGCAGAAACCAAAATGCCAATCCTTCCAAATCATACCAAATGTAAAGACGTGTGCCAATTGGTTTGGCAGCCTGAGCAAGGGTCTGTTGGAAATCCCCTCGCCAATCCTCTGCTGTCGTCAGACAGTGGAAACCAAGTTGGTGTCATCCACTTTGGCAAGTCAGAGGTCAGGTAATCAGCTGCTTTGTGGTAAGCATCACAGGCAGTAAGCCTGACACAGCCTGGTGGTGAACGGAGAAAGTCAGCGGTGTCAATAACCCGCTGCCTTTGTGTCCACTTGCACGCCTTAAATGAAGTACTGGGTTTGACATTTTATTGTTGGTTTGAAATTTCAGCAATGTGACTTTTGGTTTTTTAAATGTGGTTTTACACAGCAGTAAGGACGCACATATAACTGAAAACAGCTCCCACATGCTGAATAAGAATGCCAGCGATGATGAACTGCAACTTTGTCACCAGAAAAGTATTTGCCAGAAAAAACAGCATTTTGGTCGCCAAGTGTCCACTTTATACTTTATCCCACGCTGGGTCCTTAGAGTCCAACATCCACGCCTTAAATGTCTGATGCAATTCGTGCAAATTAATTCCTTGTAATTTGGTGATACCATAATATATAGTTCTGATTGGTCTTGACATTTGATCAATTTAGACCAAAATTGAACCACTTTATCCTTAATGAACACACAACCCTTCCTCCGCCTTTCATTCACATTGGCTCCAAACTCTTTGAGATAAACCGTTATGTCCTTGAGTTGGACCTTTCAAGGTCACCCAAGGTCAAAAGTCATGTGACCAATAGAAACGTGAGATATGGCTTCATATTAGTGTTTCATAGTAACCATAGTTGTATATTCAACCAATTCGTCAAAATAGCTATTCCACTTACCCTCTCTATATGCAGTGAGCCAGAGATTTGACCTTGGCCTCTGACCTTGACTATTAGCTGATTTATCTCAAAATTAAATCACTATGTCCTTGGCTGACCCTCAATAAGGTCAAAACTCTTGGGGCTTTATCTTGCACAAAGTAACGCGCAGCACATGTGTCCTTCCAACTAACACAGTGGTCATTTTCCCACAAAGCACACGTTGTTGAAATAACCTAATATACCTGTGGTCATCTGTGTGCCCATGGGTGTGTTGTTCTTACAATGTGTGGTCACGCACAGTGATGGTGCATTGTTATCATGAGGCAGCAGAAAGCGATTGCACCATAGACCAACAAAAACCTGGTTGAAAGTCAAGCGCAGATTTTTCTGGTATTTAATTTTCTTCTATACGGCACAATATTCAAGTCAAGTCACGTCTGGGAACATGCGCTGGTGCTTCGCCACATCTAAGATACTTTGAAACCGCCTTGGGTCCTGGATGGCAACCACCCAGACAGACAACCGGTCCATCCCCACATCTCTAAAATAACCATCTATCTTGCAGGTGAAGCACGGTCGTCACATTGGCCGTCTCTAGCCACTGGGGTCCTCAACACTCAGGCACCTATGTGCTGGATCATGCACACAGAAACACCCCACATGGCCAAAATGTTGAATTTGACACTCCCTCACAATGCAAGTGATACTCCTCATCTTAGTCTCCCTAAGTAACTGCCATTGGGGGGGGGTGCTGTCTGTGTCCCAAAGAGAAGGTGTTGTAGGATTGTAGGAACCAGGCGGCCAACTACTTCACCTCAGGAAGCTGCTGCTCCCATAAATGATCCAATCTCACGCATAGCATGCAGATCAGCTTCCTCACCAGAAAACCTGTCATTTCTGGCATCTACTGAGTTTACCGTCTAAATGGCAATGCACCAGTTTCAAAATCACACCTCTTTTAAAGGAAATGACAAGTGACATTCTGACTGGTTTCATTTAAGTTATGCCCAAAACACACCCACGTTTAATTGACTAAATGCCACCCCTTTGCACCCTACACCTTCCTCTGTGCTCAGATTACACACCATATAAATAGCAAACTTGAGTTGGACCTGGGCAAAGTGTCTGCATGCCCTTTCAGACCATGAACTAAAGATCGCCAAGATAGTGCCTTTTGAGTTATGGTACCACATGTGGGTGTAACTATTTTAATAACATTAATATAGTTTGGACAGTAAAAAATGCACTTACGGTAATTGGTCATTTGTGGTTGGGTTGCGACCAAGCTATGCCCTGTAGCAAGGCCCATTTGCTACATGCTTGCGAATGGCAGCTGCTATTACATGAGCTAGCCATTCCATGTTATCTACATTAAATTCTGCCTGACTTGCATCATAAATACAATCTTTCCAACAATAATAACAGTTTCCCTTCAGTTGTGAGATAATACAGTACAAATAAACTCCCTTCACATAATTATAATCGGGTAGTGGGTACATGACCTTGCTTTAGCTTAGGTGCTCCAATTTCTTAGAAGCCTCGACTATACAACTCTTTTCAATACAAATATGAGCTACAGCACTCAGCAAATCCACATCTGCTGAGATCCCAAATGTCTAAGTAAATATTTTGTGTGGTTTTCATCCAAATACAGAACTGTGCAAAAGTCTTATGCACACTGGGTTTTCTGTATAATTTTTTATGTTTTATTTCATTAGTAAGCAAGCAATAAAACACACACACACACAATATAGATTGATAAATGTTAAATTACTAAAAATAAAATCAAACATTACATAGAATTGTTTATTTTTAACAAAAAGCAGGATGTTAAAGAAAGTAACACACCTTTTCGGATTAAAATGAACCTGATTATTTTCTAGGTTTAAGGCCCAATGATAAATGTTGTCCTTGTGTAAATCCATGGGAAAATGAACTGAAAATAATTCAGTTAAAGGTCAATAGTAGTCCCATGAAGCATAAATATATGCTATTGAGAACATTTTTATTATTTTGTCAGCATCTTTGCTTTATGACTGTTTTTAATCATACCTAATATTTTTGCACAGCACTGTATATCCAAGTTATGTACAAATGCAGCAACTTACAAGCACTTTTATCAGTTCATTATAACATTTTTTGCTATAAAATCCCAGTTAAATGGCCATTCACAGTGCAAGCACTTTTATTACTTTTAATTACAGTAACCCTACTTTATTCATTATAAAAAATGATAGGACAGCTGTTTAATATGGAAATGCTGCTTTCCACAGACAATAAATATGTTGTGTGTAGCTGTGGCTGTCTGTGCGTGCATGCCTGTGTGTCTGTGTGAATACTTGCAACGCTGCACATACAGGGTAATCTGCAGTAAGCTGGTTTATGTGCTTGTCTCCAGTGACGCAGATATACCCGCCAATTAAGATCTTCATCTGATAGATTCTCCATGACAACTCACCTGCAGCTGATACCCTACATACCGATGCACACGGCAAAAGTGTGCGTTGCAAATGTACGCAGAGTGAGATCATATCTGTATTTGTTAAAGCAGATTGCATTGGATAAATGTACAATTTATTAATATTTATATTTGTGCAAAGCTTTCATCTCATCTGGTGCTCATGAGGCCTGCAGGGCTAAATGAAGATGGCTGAAAACCCACCACTAGAGGGTGTTGGTAGTATGTCAGTTCAGCAAGACATACTCGGGACTTCTGTTTAAATTTGGACAGTCAATGAAATCAAGTGATTTATCAGTCATTATCATGTTTGCAATATTCTTTTTTATTAAACAGTTCGAAATGTATGGACAAAAACCACACATTTCTACAAATCAGGGTGCACTGAAGTCTCATACAGCATTCGATCGGTTAAACTGAAACTGTCTTATGCCCCTGGTGATAACGCACAATCTGACCCCTCATCTTCTCTCGTATTATCAAGAGAACCCAACCTTTCATTTAAAGCAGCCGCCATTAGTAGATGCAGACTGTCAATCAAACGGTCCCGCCCCGATGCTTCTCAGACGGGAAGCGTGCAGTTCACAGCGTCTCCAGCAGCTGTGGAGCGGCACGTCTGGCGTTCAGCGCGCAGCACGAGCGGCCGACAAACGGTCAAAATGTAACGGACACGCAGTCATGCACCGCTTTCTGAAACTAGGTATGCATTGGGAAAGTGCGGCCGTGCGTAACGTCGCTTTTACGCACAAGGAATGCGCAAACGTCTGTGCGTAAACGTGAGCCAGAGGAGAGAGCGAATTCTGCCGTGCACAAACCCTTTTTCGGACGTGACGAGAAAAAGCTGATGTTGCAAGGAAGCTTCGTTTCTACATTAATGGTTCATGTCTGATTTTCAGAGTGTGGCGCAAGGGTCGGAGTGGAGTGCGCAACTGCGCAGCAGGGGTTGGACAGTAATTGGTCTCACGGCTGGAAAAGCGCATGAACTGAAGTTGTCTGCCCAGCCGCTCCTATCGTTGCCGTCCAGCATCCGCAAAAGTGCGCTCACGGAGAACATTTACACGCAAAGTGACAGCAGGCTAATGCTCCAGCAGAAGTTACTGGAAACTTCTCGTCGCTTACGTCCTACCGGCTGATTCTCATCAAAATGGACGAACACGTTGAGTCTGCAGTCGTCGGCTGCTCGGACGGGGAGCGCATCAACCTCAGCGTGCTCAACTGGGAGCAAGTGCAGCGGCTGGACGCCATCCTGACCGGATCCATTCCCATCCACGGCCGATGGAGCTTCCCCACCCTGGAGGTGAAACCTCGGGATATCGTCAAGGTGGTGAGACGGCGCATGGAGAAAAAGCGGATATGCGTCCGGGAAGTGCGCCTGAACGGTTCAGCGGCCAGCTACGTTCTGCACGATGACAGCGGTCTGGGCTGGAAAGATCTGGACTTAATTTTCTGCGCCGACCTCAAAGGAGAGGCCGAGTTTCGGACAGTCAAAGACATAGTTCTGGACTCTCTTCTGGACTTTTTGCCTGAAGGAGTGAATAAAGAAAAGATAACTCCTGCGACTTTGAAGGTATTCCGAATCATAACGTTTGATTTTTAAAAACTTAAATGCACATTTTGTCTCAATTCTATCAAACAGTACATCAAGTAAGGTGCGATAGACCTATTGCTGCTTGCGTCATCTGCGCGCACACTGACTCTGACAAAAAACGCAAATGTAGTTTATTAAATGTTGGAAAAAAGACGGAGATGTAACATAAATATATATATTTTTTAAATGCCAAAAAGGTTGTTTTTGGATTCAAAGAGGATTCTGTATAATCCAATTGGAGTGAGATCCACACTAATCATTCGGTTACCTGGATACCTAATGACTCATGTGAGCAGAAAAACATTCTGACCAAATAATTCATGATTTTATCTGATGGAAGTGGCGCTGATATGGTCCTGTCCTTTACGAGTAATTTTCTTAATGCAGCAAATCTCATTTCAAAGCCAGCCTTAAATTTCACTCAGATCTGTATTATTATTATTTCCAGAAAAATTAAAAATTGTAACAGGCATTAGTGCCAAAAAATAAATAAATAAAAATCCAATATAGAATGGCACTCAAAGTGTAGACTTTGGCCTGCTGCACCTCCGCCTAGCAGAGCGCAGTCAGAATTCAGATTTTTCTTTTTCCACCTCATACAAAGTAAAACCTGGAGTGTTAAACATGTCACTTTTAAGTTGTTATTTTAACACTTTTAGAGTTAAACCTTGCACAGGCGTTGGAGGTGATCATATCAGTGTAAATTCAACTCTCCACAATTTAACTCTGAAAATCTCATTTTTACCCCCCTGCCCATGGGATGAGTGATCAATAAGAAACATGAGTTCTTATGGTGCCTCATAACCACAAAGTTGTCGTTTCAAACAACAACTCCACTTTAAAAAGTTTTGTTAAAATCCTCTCTATAGTGTTGAAAACGACACAGCTGGGAATTAAAATCTGAAATCTAGAACAGTGTTGAATACTTAACTCCAGACAGTTTTACTTTAACTATATGGTAATTCTATGGTAACAGGGTTAAATTTTTAATGGTAAATTAAAATATGGCCAGATTTTGCTGTCATTGTAATTCCATTACTGTAGAATTACACTCTGGCAAGTACAGAGTTATATAAAGGTGTTAAAAATCAACTCTGTCAGTGTTGATTTTAACACTGGTCTTTTTGCTGTGTAGCTTTGTGATGCCATGTTAAAGAGTGAGATAAAAGGCAAATCTGTCACACAGTGTTAAATATTTTTAAACTGTCAGCTAAAAAGGAAAGGATAGAGATCACCACCAAAAATTAGATAGTCGTCCCTGGCATGAGGACAATGTCGGCACAAAATGTTGGTAAAATTCATGCATGGCTTTTTGAGATATACTGCTGTCAGACAAACAGTTAAAAAAATGGGGGGATAATGTGCCCCAAAGTTGAACCTTTAGCATACTTTTCAAGGATGCTTTGATATTCAATCACAATAAGAGATTGGACCCAACAACCCTTTGGTGGACAATCTGCTGTATCCTGACTGAGCTATAATGCTCATTCATTTGGTGAAATATAAAACAAATTAAAAGTAAGCCAAATGGTCTTTGATTTTTCTGGACTCTGGATGTAGTTGCAGCGAATACAAATCAATAAAATAAGTATTTTTATTGATCAGTTTGTGATGACGCCTAATGTTTACCGATGTGCTCATTTCTAGGAGGCCTATGTGCAAAAAATGGTGAAGGTGTGCAATGACTCGGACCGCTGGAGTCTCATCTCCCTCTCCAACAACCGAGGCAAGAACGTCGAGCTCAAATTTGTGGACTCGCTTCGACGGCAGTTTGAGTTCAGCGTGGACTCCTTCCAGATCCGCCTGGACTCGCTGCTCCTCTTCTACGAGTGCTCGGAGCACCCCATGGCGGCCACCTTCCACCCCACAATCCTCGGCGAGAGCGTCTACGGGGACTTCCTCACCGCCCTGGATCACCTGCGCAAGCGCCTCATCTGCACCAGGAGACCCGAAGAGATCCGCGGCGGGGGCCTGCTGAAGTACTGCCACCTGCTGGTGCGGGGTTTCCGCGCGGCATCCCACTCGGAGATGAAACTGCTCCAGCGCTACATGTGCTCGCGCTTCTTCATAGACTTTCCGGATGTGAGCGAGCAGCGGTGGAAGCTGGAGTCCTACCTGCAGAACCACTTTGTGGACCTGGAGGACAGGAAGTATGACTATCTGGCCACACTGTACAGCGTGGTACAGGAAAGTACAGTGTGCCTGATGGGCCATGAGAGGCGCCAGGCGCTTAGCCTCATCTCGTCGCTGGCGCTACGGGTTCTGGCAGAGCAGAATGCTATCCCCAATGCTGCCAACGTCACTTGCTTCTACCAGCCGGCTCCCTACGTCGCAGACGGCAACTTCAGCAACTATTACATAGCACAGGTCCAACCGGTCTACTCCTGCCCCCCCTCGCCTCCTCAGCAGTACCTAGCACCTCCACAACATCCCATGTACGCCACCTGGCTGCCATGCAACTAAATACAGGCACTGATCATTTGTATTTGTTCACTTTTTGGCCTCTTTTTGACTTTCGTCTAGGAAGTGGAAACATTTCCTCACAAGGAGATCAAGGGATGAGTGATGCACGATGACTTTCTGATCCCTGCTTGGGAAATTGAGGAAAGAAGGCGAAATGACCTGAATTGAGGCGGCGAGCCAGGTTGGTCCTCAGGTTAGCGAGGAGGAGCTGAAGCTCACATGGGAGGGAGGACGGCTTGGAATCCGCAAGGAACCCAGACACTGAATGTCCCATACGATGAACAGGAGCTTCTTGAGGACTTAAACCAAAACAGACGTTTACATGAAGCCACTGAAGATAAGAAAAGAAGAAAAGATGACCTTCTGACCTTTTTATCTTCAGTGATGTGAAATCAAAGAGGGTCTCCTTTTTTTTTTTTTTCTTTCTTTTTTTTTCTTTTTCTCAGCCAATGCAAAAAGAGGAACTGGATGGAACTGTTTACAATTCCAAAGAGCTACTCTGATAATCAGAAGAAACATCTAAACAATGCATTCTTTATTTTTCAGGTTTTGTGATTTTTTTTTTTTCTTTAAGTGCCTCGATACATTTGAAAGGGAAGAGATATTTTCTGTTTTTTTTTTTGTTTTTTTAATGTGGAGTATAATGTTAAGTTGCCCTCCTGAATGTATTGTGTAACAGAGCAAGCTGAGTAAGTTCTCTTGCACTGAGAGATGTTTTGGACCAATTCCTTTTTGACGTGTAATTAAAGACTCTGTTCTTATCTGCTGCACAAAATAAATGCACATCCCGACAGCTAAAAAGGAAACGGCAACATGCTCAAAAATAAGAAAACAGATCGAGAAAGAGAACGATGTTTGGCAGGAACAATGAGTGCACGGAAACGTGTTCGGATCTACACGCTGCTCTTATCTGCAGTTAAACTTGGTTGCAAAATCATATAAAATGAGCACACAGCTAGATAACCAAACAGCCATTTGTCACAAGAAACTTATTTTTTTGATGGAGAAATACTTCACTCTCCACACCTGGAGAAAAAACATTTGATACTTTTATTCCACTTTGGCCAAACTGAAATTTATATGAACAATTATATTTAAAATAGACACAACATACTTTACCAAATTTCATCTCCAAACAAAAGTAAATGTAACAGTTACACAATGTGCTCAGAATGAATTATGAAATAAAAATAATAAAATTAGTCTTGAATTTTGGTTTGAATGCTTGCATAGTGTTTATATATAAAATTATGAGCCATATTCTCTTTGCATATTTTGGATGCACGTGTTTTCAACATGCTGTTGTCAACGTAGTACTGTGCAAAAGTTTTAGGCACGCCTAATGTGCTAAAAAAATTTTGAAAGTAATCAGAAGTTGCTAAATATGTAAAAATTGTAAATAAGTACAATGTGGGATCATTTTTCACATTTACAAATACATCTGTCATAATCCAAGCAGCGCAACTACAACGAATCTTTTTTTTTTTTTTTTTTTTTTTTTTTTAATTTTTTTTTTTCTCTAAAATTTTTTT
>OMMV01037991.1:0-10232 GCA_900302635.1 Chatrabus melanurus | reverse complement strand
ACATGACCAGGGGCCAGATCTGAATCACATCTAGGACCACACACACACACACACACACACACACACACACACACGGCATGTTAACATGACTCAGAAAAGATCTGCGTCACCTGCACACTAAATGAATAAATCAGATTCGGGTCGCTTAAAGCAGTAATGCGAACGCAGCCTGAACGTC
Source organism: Chatrabus melanurus (assembly GCA_900302635.1). NCBI lineage: Eukaryota > Metazoa > Chordata > Actinopteri > Batrachoidiformes > Batrachoididae > Chatrabus > Chatrabus melanurus. Next base: position 10,054 of record OMMV01037991.1, on the reverse strand, counting down.
TGACCTCCAGCTGTGTTTGTGCAGAACGTACTGTCAGAGAACGTACTGTAGGCGGTCGACTGACGGTGCAAATCGCTCTGAGGGAGCGTGGCGTTGGGGGCGTACAAGAACCTCTCGTTGCACATGTTGCCTTCACAGCAGCAGAAGAAGACGTCGGGACTCTCCTTCTTCTCCACACACTCGCTGCTGCAGGAAAAAAACAAATGCAAATTAACAAGAAAGCAAACAAATTCCTCTCCTCCTTCCCCCCCGCTGGTAAACTCGCCTCTGCTGAGGCAGGAGGAGGTGAAGGTTTCTCGGCAATGGAATTTTAAAAACAAATCAATTCATTGTCAAATTACAAATTTTTATGATTAATTTGACGTCCTTTTTAAAACATTAACCGTTTCAAAGTTGGAACAATTAGATAATTGATGACGTTATTTAACGACTGAAAACTTTAAAACATTTTCTAGTTACAGCTTGTCAAATTTGACAATTTTCTGGTCACTGGATTGGACTGACCATCGTTGGATTGTAGACTCGTTGGACATTACACTAACTTTTCCAAACCTATTTTCAGCTAAAAGCTTAAATGTTTCTTGTACAAAGTTGCACAGGGCGATGACGACGTGCATTACTTTTTTTCTAGAATTAATTTATCTAAATTAACGTGTTATTTCGACAGCCATATTAAAAATGTACAATGATTTTCTTCCGGGGCAAAGTGCACCTGGACGCCCCCTAGAGGATCCGAGGTCTGCTAACTATAGTCTCACAAAGTCCTGCGGGAAACGGTGTGTCACGTGTATTTTGGTGGCTTCCCTCACCTGTCTCCTTCATGCATGCTCACTCAGTTTTTTGTTTTTTTTTGAGGATGGCCTGTTGTTGTCAGATTACTGATATAAAATTATGTAAATCGGGGGGTTCATCTATTTTAAAGGCGCTGTGTGTGTGTGTGTGTGTGTGTGCGTGTGTGAAAGATTTAATCATTAATCACTATGTATACACACTATTCTGTTTTCTCTCCACTACCTTGCTGTGGCAGAAGAAAAACATTTAAAACTCCTACACACGCACGCACACACACACGTACACTAACAATCACACACACACGTACACCAACAATCACACGTACACCAACAATCACACACACTCACACAGTCATCAGATAAAAGCCAAAGGAAGTGGCAGCCGCCCTCGGCTCGCTCTGGACTCTCCGGGGAGGCGAGGCGGCGCCGTCTGAGCAGAGGTACCCAAACTGTGCGGGCTGCAGCGTCTACAGCAACTTTATCGCTCAGGAATCAAAGGAAAAAACACGAGCAGGGCTCTGCGTAAAACCTGCAGTCTGATGCCGTATCCGTTTACTGCAGCGGGTTTGGCTGCAAACAACACGCTCAATCTGCTTCCAGCTCCAGTTCCTCTGGTATGTGTTGATTAAAAACGCCGCTTTATGCAAAATATGCAGAAAAACAGAGGATTATTTATTTTTTTTTTTAAATGCTCAAGGTGATTTTGAACGTGTTGAGAATTGATCCTTCGTCATGTTCGATGGATCCATCACTGCAGTGTTCCGTTTGAAACCAATAAATGTTTTTTTTTTAAATGAACGGAAAACGATTGTTTGCTTTAAATTCGCTTTGCTGCAGAAACTTTCCTGTGCTTTGAAGAATAGTCACTTGTGCAGACAGTGGTGGAAAGAAAACAGGTTAATCATCGGGGTGTGCATACCTCCCTTATAAAACGATACGATTCAGGGACGATACTTTTTATAATGGAAAGATTAGACTCGATGTCATCCGATACAATTCTTTCTTTAATGTCGACGTTCAGTTTCCGTTATAAATTAGAGGCATTGCTTCAAATACGTATTTAATGAAAAACCAGGGACCTTCTTTAGGTTTTTACTACTGTGCTGCAGCGCTCTGCCGGTGCCTCTGCTCTCCTTTTGTTCACCACTGGGGGCAGCGCCACATACAGTATCAGAAAGTGCAGCACAGAAGAAGCCGGCTGCTGTTAGCATAGCATAATTTTCCGGTTCTGAACTGGCGTGACAGTTCAAACGGATACATTTATCCGTTATACCGCCCGCCGCTACCGGACATGTTGATTTTGTTTTTAAACGTCGCAAAGTTAAGCGTTCTTGTCAACAGTCTTGCAAGAGACCTTTGAATTTTTACGAGAGTTTGAAGACGTGGAAGCGGCACCGAAACAAGATTAACTCAACCGATTTATATCGTTAAAATCGACCCATCGAGCGGTTCACGGTACATTTAACGTATTCCTTCGTTTAAGCGCGCTGTGCGCTAAATCAATAGTTTTTATTGGACGCAGGGTACTTAGGAAATCATTCTTTTAAGCGCACGTTTTCTGGGATGTGCGTGCGGGCCTCGTTTGGATTTTTGATTTGTATCCTTCAACTTTTAAACCCTACTTTATCAGCATTGGGCTTTTGTACGATCTTGGAACGTTGCACCGGCTGTAAGCGAACCTTTTGAATAATGCCTGCAGGTAGAACTAAAGGCTCCTTTCTCAGCGGTTTCCTGCCTACCTGTCGTAACAGTTGATGTCATCCAGCCAGCAGCCTTGCTTTACGATCTCCACGGTACCGGAGACGTTCTTCCACGTGGCGAAGCAGTGCCGCCGCTTGTCCTTCTCGCCGTAGCACGGTTCAATGCCACTGCGGTTGGTGCGCTCTTTCTCCCAGCTGGAGTTGTAGAAGACACATTCCTGCGTCTCCGAGCGTCCCAGAATGGCGCCTGGAGGTGACAGAGAGGACAGATCTTCGTTTATATTTGACTGTCGCTCAGACTCGGGGATACGGGAAGGACTCAGGGGTGCAGCGTGTTGACTTTTCCAGCACACATAGAGGTTAAAAATAACAAGCTGTCAGCAAGCACGTCAACCCCCCCCCTCTCTCTTTTGATTAACCGGCAATACAAGGCTCCATCTTGGGCGGAGGTTTTAAGGTGAATATGAAGAACAAAGTGACAGAATGCAGAGAAGAGGTGGATTATTGTGCACGTTTTGTCCAAAAAAACCCCACAGGCATCAGAAATGTTTTTCCTGAGAAACTGAAAAATCAAAGGAATAAAGAGGATAAAGACCAAGAAAGAAAACTACATTAGAGCACTAAGAGTGCGTCGCTTCACTGAGGCCTAGAACGCCTCATCTTGCAATGAATAAAAAGTGTGTGTGTGTGTGTGACACACACAAAAAATGCAATGCTTGCCATTCCAGACCTGTTCATCAGGTTTTGTGCAAGTCAGTTAATTATTAATCAAATAAACACCAGTGAGCAAACGTGTGTTTGGCGAAACTAATGAAAACGGGTCAAACTAGAGCGCACTCAGAGAGTGCATACCTCCGCTGACATCCAACAGTCTTCTGTACAAATAACATAGAAACCAAAATTAATGACCGAGAATTTTTATTTTTATTTATTTATTTTTTTTAAATCGATAACGGATTTAAAATAGTTCATTATATTTCTCTCAATTGAGTTCTTCATTTAAGGCAAATAATTCTTTTTTGCTGGTAAATGCATCATATACAGTACCGTGCAAATGTTTTAGGCACCCCATTTAAAAAAATTTTTTTTATTATTATTATTATTATTTTTTTTACAAATTCCCTCAGGCATCAGCAACAGAAAATCATGTGAAATCCCCACCCCGTAAAAAAATGCAACATAAATAAAATATGAGATTATTACATTTTCTTTTTCATTAAAGTAACCAATCAATTACTAATTTACAAACCTCATTTTAAAAAGAAGCAAAAATACAAAAAAAACAGTTTTTGATTTCCTTGTGGCTGTACTGCCGAGTCCTTGACAACACAAAGACAGCTGCTGACGATCAATCAATAATAAAATTTTAATAATAAAAAAAAAAAAAACCTGATGTAAAACAGCCTGATTTTCTAATAAAATTTGAAGAGACACCCTCAAAGAAATTTTATCACCTAATAGAAATGAATAATTATTTTTTTAAAGGTGAGATGTAGTCAGACAGTTTAAATATTTATCCATAAATATGAACGATTTAACAGCTTCTCTTTATTAAAAAGAAAAATTTACACACATTTAATGTGCCTAAAACTTTTTGCACCGCACTGTACATAATATTTCGGGACCTTTTTTTCTTCTTCGTGTCATTAATGTGACTCGTGGAACATTTTTGAGACGTTTGGAGGCAACGCCGCTGATGTGAATGTCCTCCTGATGGCCCACATTCTGACTAATTAACTGCAATTGATAAGCACAAGGTGCGAAACGGTGTTTCCCAGCGTTTAATGTCTTAATGTAACTGATTCAGTGCTAAACTAAATCTGTTAAGTATTCAGGTAGGTTTGGGTCGTCTTTCAACCATTTCATCCAGAAGCCAATCGAAATCTTCTTTTTTTTTTTTTTCAAGCCAGTCCAGCACAGACATGAAAAAGCTATTTTCCCGCTCTGCGGCTGGAAGCGGAGACCGTTTTGTCTCTCAGTAACCGGTGGAAGGACGCGTCTTTATGGCATCAAAGCACGAAACACAGCCGAGCTGTGAATCGTTTAGCGATAATAAAACAGACTTCTGTGGGCGTTTTTTAATATCACAACTCCCAAGTGCTTCAGAATCAATACAGCAATGAAAAAAAGGAGTTTTTTTTAAACAACGAACAATAAAAACCATTCAGCCAGGACTGAAAATAAATAAAAATGCAGCTCTGACGGAGACGGAGCAGAGAACTCTATACCCGCCTCGCCGCCGACGTAAAGAAGACTCGCAAACCGATATGCAGGGAAATGACTTCCTGACAGCTCGTCAGTTGGACGCTGGTCTCTCCTCTCATCACCTGTCAGACAGTTAGTCCAGTTTAGACTGCTGACAGCACCCAGGAAACCCAGACTGTTTCCACACGCATCATTTTGTCTTTGCTGCTCTCAGATTTAAGTTCTCAACAGCCAAAACGTACACAGTGAGGATTCTGACGCTGTGGATTCTGCAGCCGGCAGCAAATGACTGAAAGCTGAACTTAACCCTTTATGTCAAAGAGAGCGATCGTCACACCCTGGTAGAGCGAGGAAGGGCGTGCACGTGTGGCGCGTTACGACATTCCTGCAGCTGCTGGGAAGTCGGAGGTTTGTGAAATCTCTGCACCGTCCTCAAAGCTTCAACGGAGTTTTATTAAAAGAGGAGACATTTTACAACTTTTCGACGCAGGAACCAAAGTTTGGAAGCAAAAACAAGATGATGCGTCCTAAACGGCATCTTCAGGATTGAAGAAAAATAAAGAAATCACTTTAAAATGATACGTCACCAATTTAAAAAGGGAATACAACGAGGACAAACTCATTAAAATAGAGTGAAATTAGTGTTTTGCCAAAGTAACGGAGCGCAGACGTGCAGACGTGCAGACGTGCACCTGCTGGACGGCTGCCGGCTGGATAATGGAAAGTAGGAGCAGGTTTCTGGAGCCCGATCGAGATGGATTTTTTGGGGGCCAGATACCGATATTAGGGAGTAAAAAAAAAATTACGATACTGGCATATCTGCCAATACGTACATAAAAAATGTCAATGCTTCTTAACATCTCGTGATCAAACCCTTATGACAGAGAAATGTCACTGAGGGTCGATGTTTTACAGTTTAAAAAGAAACTTTATTATAAATAATCAACCAACGTACGTCACGCTGCCGTCACACGGATTGGCAGTTGTCTCATGTCAACCAACCGATATATCAGTCGGACTCGAACCGCTTCTGCACAGAAAACGGTGGCATTACCACTGCTGCCACTGCGCTTGCTCAGTCACAATCACGTTATTTCGTAAATAACACAACTCTACAGGAAGGACGTTGTGTGAACGAGGCAGAAGAAGACATAGCTTCCTTCCATCTCCGTCTCTCTCAACACGTGGGTTTGAAGTTACATGACGCTCGAAATGAACTCGTTTGTTTCTTCCTTTTACACAGATGAGGTCTGGTGGCCACCAAGGCCACCGATGGCTGTTTTTTTTTTTGTTGTTGATTAAATAATTGTTTCATAGTCAATTCTTTGCTAAGAGAAAGACCTAGATCAAGTCTATCATCCAGGCTTTCAGTGACCTCCTGGACTCGGCCATCAGAAGTGGCGTTCATGCCTCTGGGTCCTTGACCTCAGAGATTGAGTGACTCCTGGGAAGAGTTTATGGAGTCATGAGGTCACTGGACAGAGGTTCTCCTGATGCAGGAGAACAAAGGTCAAAGTCTTTCAGGTCCTGGTGCTTCCAGTCTTACAGTAAGGTTGAGAGTTTGAGGACGCTAACCAGTGACCTAAGGTGACAACTGGATGTCTTTGGTACTAGGTCTCGTCGGAGGATCCTTGGGTATCGGGGGAATGTGTCAAATGGGGACTCAGGTGAGGACCATCACTTGCATTGTGAGGAATCATCAGCTACGACATTTTGGCCATGTGGTGGGTTTGTCCGAGCATGATCCAGCACGCAGGTGCCCCAGTGTTTAGGAACCCAGCAACTGGACAAGCCCAAGGACTCGCCTACGTTTCACTTGGTTGCAGCAGATAGATGGTTACTTTCAAGATTTGGTGGATGGACCGGCTGTCTGCGTGGGTGGTTGCCATCCAGCACCGAAGACGGTTCTGCGGTGTTGGTGGATGCGGCGACGCGTTGCACCAGCACACGCTCCAAGACCTGATGGCTAATTCCAAGTCTTTGTTGCATTCGGCAAACATGACCCCCTTTTTTTGGGGGGGGTTGGTCGAACGAATTTGCATTTAGAGTCGACAGGGTAAAACAGCTAAGGTCAAAAAGTGTTAAATGTATTTGTTATCATCTTATTACGCAACACAGCGTGGCTACTGATCTTCTTCATGAGACGGTCCGACTTGGCCGTGTTTCCGGTCGCGGCAGCTTCCTGAAATTAGGGCTAGCATTTAAAATGGAGGTTGTGTCTTCCAGCGTATCTGTATTTTTTCAACAGAACGGGTGCTTACGTAAAGCCCGTTAATTCCCACTTTGGCTGCAGGTCGACTTTCAGTGACATTAACAGCTGCAGAATGAAGAGCGAGCGAGGCAAAGAGGGAGCGAGAGAGGTCACGCTGCCTCTTAGCGCCACCGACGGCATTTTCTCTCATCAAATCCATTTTCCCACGAAACCTCCCCCCCCCCAAACTATGTAACAGCAACAGGTGCAGCTGTGAACTGAGAGAGAAAAAAAATACTCCAAGGTGACGAACAAGTCGGCAAAATAATCTGATTTTTTTTAACAATAAAACGTCAGAATGAACTTAAAAAAAAAGAAAAATAAAAATAAAAGAGCATAAATAAATTTCTGTGGTATCAAGAATCCCTCAAACTAGGTTGTATCATGCAGTCACTAACATTAGCCAAGCACCAATCCGCCAAACAAGCTTAGCTTAACTAGGCAATGCATGGCATCCCTTGAGCAAGGCATTGACTGAGCACATTGTGCAATCTGAGCACATTCTCAAGGGTATGCACACAAAGCCAAACTTCACCTTGAGTAAATTAACTGCAGCTTGATTTATGACCAAATACGACAGTGCTCTTATTTAAAACGCCAGTCGTAAAAGCCGGCCCTCTTTGTTGTTGAGCCAAGGCAAGCCGCAACACCTCAACGGCCCCGTGGATAACACCTCCACTGCAACAAAGACCTGCGAGCCATGTGAACGGCAAACACGGGCACTCTGTTCGACACGCAGCTGCTGAGAGCGCCAATCAATCACTCCTATGAAGCACGGCGACATTACAGGCCGTGTGCTAAAGGTGGGCGCGAGCTGCCCGCCGATACGCCGGATAGAAAGCAAGAGAAATCAATCTTCCCACTAAGTTGCAGCTCAGCGTTCGGTGAAGTGGATAACGCCGCCGAGTGCAGAACCCATGCCAGCGAGTGCACGAGGAAATACGATGGGCTTTTCACCCACACTCGTGTTATCCCAGGAAATAGAGAAAGAAGTCGCTTTGTCTGCTGAAGGTATTTCATGCTTGGAAATGTCAAACGTGAACAAAGCCAGGTTCCAGTGCTGGAGGACCACGGGGTTCTTATTTCAGTCTTTATGCACAAACAAATAAAAACAACAACAACAAAGAAATGGGACAAAAATTACAATCCCAAATCAGAAAATGTTGGGACGGTCTGGAAAATGCAAAATTTGATTCTTTCATTTACTTTGACGTCCGTTTCATTGCAGACGGTATGAACCAGAGATATTTCACGTTTTTGTGAGATCAACTTCATTTCATTTTTTAAATATACATCCATTCCTGCATTGAAGGCCTGCAACACGTTCCCAAAAAAAAAAAGTTGGAACGGGGGCAATTCAGGTCAAGTAATGAGGGTTAAAAAAAAAGAAGAAATGATGTTATTTCAAACAGGTGATTGTAATCATGATTTGGTACAAAAGCAGGATCCACGAAAGGCTGAGTCTCTGAGGAGCAAAGATGGGTCTCCAGTTTGTCAACAAATGTCTGAGAAAATCTGAAAAGCTGGAAAAAAGTAAAAACAGGCCATTTTTTAAAAAAATCATGAAACACTTAAAACAAATTTTTTTTTTTTTAATGACAAAAACTGTTTTCTTCCTGTTGACTGACTCGTCAGCCCTACATTTTACACACGCTCCTTCCCTTCTTACCGTCACAGAAGAGACTTATTAAGGTTAACCATGACCTACTTTAGCCGCGGACATCTCAGCAAACCCTCTAAAACAACTGACCCACTTCTAAATCTACCGGGGCGCCTGTCAGAAGCGTTTCCTCGTTCGCTGCCCCATCGCTCTGAAAATTCACTTTTTGACATTTGAACTGTGTGTGCAGCCAATTCCCATCTGTGTTTGTAGTCCCAGTTCCAGTATGCCAGCATTCCCACTCTTTGTGATAATTGTGGGTACATGCACCCACTGGTCATGAAAATTTGGATATTTGTACCCCCAAAATTTACAAATTTTGGGGGTACAATAAATTACAATAAACAATAAATTACCAGAGTTCTGCTCCTTTTTCTTTGCTCTCAGCTTTGAAAGAATGGATTTGTCTCTACAGTAATTTTCTCTCATGCAGCTTCCAGCTTTCTCTTTGTTTCACTTTTTTAAATACATTTTAAAAAAAAAATTTTTTTAATAAATTTTACAGATGTATATAATTTTTAATAAATTGTATTAAAATTTTAAATTTTTTCACTGTATGCGCACAGGCGCTCTGACCACCTCTCATGCAGACACAGAACAAACGTTTCACATCACACCGACTTGGGATGTTGTTGTTTTTTTTATTTGCATGCAGTGTGCGCACTGTGCACGTGACAACGCAGGTGATCCAAAGGTGCACGGTGCCTCCCAAACGTGTCTTTACACGCCTCCATGCTTGAGATAAACGGCAGAAAACTCCTTTTCCACGGCATGTGTTCACACAGGATTAATATGACCCGAGGTCATTTCTAAGGGCTGTTTTACAGACGGTAAAAGGTGCCGAGACATTTCCTGGCAGTGCATCGCGTGCGTACAGTGGCAGGAGTCTCAGTGCGTATTTTGAACATGTCCAGAATGCGCTCTGTGACTGATTTTCAACCCCCCCCCCCTCCAAATCGGCAACACCAATTTTGTGGCTGAAATCGACCCCGCACCTGTGCAGCCTAACGAGAGAATGCAAATTAGTGCATCAGGAAAAAATTTTAGTTTTCCCGGAATTATCCGCAGTGTCCCCGGATATATCCGCGATCTGCACATCTCTGCGTGAAAGCGTGCAAACGGCGTTATAATTTTGTGTGCATGCTCACTTTTGTGCACGCAGTGCAGCTGCTGAATGGGAATGCTGATATACTGCAAGAAAGAAGGGAGTGAAAAATTATTAAAGAGCAAGAATAATTAGCTGAGAAAGAAGACAGAAGGTTAAGATGAAGATGGCGGACGCTGTGAACTGCGACTGGAGGAGACTACTGATGATCTGCCGCCAGCTCTGCGAGTTCAATCTGTTGTATGGCGACTGAGAGGTCATGTTAGGTGGAGATAATTCAAGGAGCTGAATCTGAGAACTGCAGCGGAGGCCCTGACAGAGAGAAATGAAGACAGGGGGGGG
>OMMV01037867.1:4145-14964 GCA_900302635.1 Chatrabus melanurus | reverse complement strand
TTTTTTAAAAAGCCTGCTGCGTGTATGAAATGTGCTACATGGATCCATTCTGGAACACATTCCATCTTTCACCTCATGAAAATATTGTTTCCATTGCACGAATTAAAACATTTATTATTTGTTTTATATGACACCTAAATAGATCCACGTCATTTGATATTTTACTTAAAATCAGATGTGTTTCTTCTCAGAACAGGAAGACACGGGCAGCAGGACACAGACGGCACTCTGTCTGTGCAGCAGTTTACTGTGCCCGGCATGCAATCCGCCTACACAACACTGAGGTCTGCAGCAGAGCGGAGGGCAAAATAATGAATGTCACGTGACATACAATTCACCAATCAAATGACAAGGATTTATTAGGTGTCATATGATATGATATTCCTACCACTGCCATGATCCTGCTGAAACAACTACTGTTGAAGGTAAAAATGTAGAGATTTATATAACAAAGATGTACGGTATCCCAAAACATGAATTCTACAGGTACGGTACGAGAAGTAGTAGAAGCACAGAGAGCTATAAGAAACTTTTTTATACATGGGGGAAGAATTTCAAGTCCCTTGGACCAGGGTTATGATTAGGGTTAGTGTTAACGAATTGGCTGTGTCCGTAGAAACTCAAGGAAAAGGGACGGCACAGGGGTTGTCACATGATGACGATCAGCCAATCAGAGGCATTCAGTCTTCCGTATCTGTAGCCACTGCCTTTACGTAAAAACGTACTTTCGAAATGTCCAGGTCATGTTACATACATTATTTTAAAAACTCTAGTTTTGTGCAGTGATAGCTGCGTGTGTGCTGTAGTATGGCATGGTTACCAGGTCGCTGTGACAAAACCAGCCAAATAGCCACTCAAAACCATTGCAAAACCTACCCAATGACCAAAAACAAACAAACAAAAAAAACAACAAAAAAACAAAACAAAATGCAGCCCGATACCAGAACTCAAAATCTGTCCATAAAAAACATATATACTGCTTTTAAAGTCCAACAGCATTGCTGTTATTGCAAATTTTTTTAATCTACAAAATAGCACCATAATTGTTTAATGTGCCAGCTTTACAAGCAATTTTCCAAAAACAGTTCTTTCCCCAGTTAATCAAGTCAGACTGAGCATAGCCACACGGCCGCCATATTATTTGTGTTGGGTAGCAACGAAGTGGATTATGCTGGGTCCTGGTCATGCGAGTGAGATATTTTCCACCTACTAAGAGGAATTAAACATGCACCAAACATTGCTGTGTTCTTGATTGCACTGCAAACCAAGAGCAGAACCTGGACCTTAAGTTTTGTTTGCTACCAGTTAGTGGAAATCAGTGAAGGAAGTGCTTTAAAAAAAACCACAGCAACGTCTGGTGTCCAAAACTGAATGACACATATGTCTGTGGAACACATTTTGTTTTGTCACAGGTGATGTTTTTAGAAAAAGTATTAAGTGACAGAAGTAGTGATAGTAATATATAAGCATGCGTTTGTGAATGTTTTTTACTGTGCTTTTGGATTTGTATGTTTATATGACAGCTGGCTGAATTAAAAAAAAAAGGAAAGCGGGAGCTGGCTGGGGGAGGGTGTTAATATTCTGAGAAAAAGTCAAAAATTACAAGGATAAAGTCATAAATTTAACAGAAAACAGTCGGAAGATGTCTCTCTGCCAGATAATGCAACAGTATCTGTCTGTGGCCTGCACGACTATGACACACGCCCCACGAGACTATGAGACATGTCCCGCCACACTACAAGACACGCCTTCTTAGATACCAGCAGAGGAGAATGTGCAAACCGGATATAGGAAGGACTTAGCAAATGTGGTTAAAAGTTAGCCGTGTTTGTTTAGAGGTTATATAAGGGTTAGGGTACATAATATGATACATTAACTGTTTAAACTGTGAGTTAGCGTAGGCAGCACTTGCTACACAAAATATGTCTCCTGCTACAAGCTACAAGTTTCGCCCTTACACGTTCCTCCCCTGTCTTGCAGTCCGCAGACAGACCCTTCTCAGATAATGTCTCAAAACTCAATTTCTCCCAACAGATTACTATGACCAGAACTCTGGTTATTCGGGGATGGGCCTTTATTCCAAAGGTTCATTGGTCCGAAAATTAGGCCAAAGGGTTAGGGTTACGCTTCATTTTACTAAGTTTGAACTGCATATAACCAGTTTTAACAATTTGCAGACCAATGAGCCTTCGGACCAATGGGCCTTTGGAATATTGACTAGTCACCGGTTATTTGCTCGTATGTTTGTTTGTACCCAAAATAAATATGAAATGCAAAAGTGAAAGTGGCCTGACTTAACTGAAGTTATTACAAATATAATATAGCTGTGAGCACAAACTAATCTGTTGCTTTGTTGTGTAAATTGCCTGGACAACAAGAACGTAGTTTTTTTTCCTTCATATTAAATTACTCATTTTTCTGTCTTAATGAGACCGGCATTAAATTTTTCAAGGTTCTATTTGTCTTTGGTGTTGTCCTCCTGCTTGTTTTATTTTTCCCTGCCTCTTCCTCCACACCGCTCTAGTTTGCTTTCGCCCTGCTCTGTCCTCCTTACAGCCCCCCCTCATTCTCTGCACCTGCATTTCTTTCCACCTTTTTTTCATTCTAGTAATTATTTCCTAAATCTTCATTTCTCTCCCAGTCCCCTCTGCCTTTTGCAGTCTTCTCGCATTACATATCCTCCTATTTTTGATCTGTGCTCGTGCCTCACTCTTTGGATTTGTCTCCTTCATAGTGTACCGAACAATCTGCCTGTTTTCCCCCTCCTGGATTGATTTGCTCCTCATGGATACTGTTGCATTGTGGACTGATTTCCTGTGTTTGACCTTGGCCTGGACTTTGATTAAAGAACTCCGTTTTCACTTACCTCCTGTCTGTTCTCTGCTTTGGGGTCACTAGTCCTGCATCAATCATGACATAATTTACTTAACTCAAATACAGAGATTTTGTATTTCCACAACATTATATAAAATAGGGAGCTCTTGTTCTGAAGCCACAGCTTAATTTTTCTCTGTGCAAATTATTCACATTTACGTAATATTTAACCAGGTGTCTCTGCACTAAAATAGCTCATCTGCTGCCAGTCTTTACCCATCTTTAAAGTGCCTGTAAAGTGAAATCCAATCTGTGTTTTGAAATTGTCACGCCAAAGAAAAACATGTTATTAACCACCTAACTGAATTTTAATGATTAAAAAAAAACTGCTTAATAGATAAAATTCAATTTCAAAATCATGTAAAAATGAGCAGTTTTCTCTCTCTTGGCTGAAGGCACTGAAACCACGCCCCAATCGCATTTTTAAAGCTTTACTGAACAACACGGAACATACAGTCAGCGAGACGAAAAAAAAAAAACCGTTCTATAGTCGACAACAATACACCATTTGAAAGAAAACAAACAGTGGGATAAATCCAACCGTTGTCTAACAAGACAGAGTTTGAGCGGGATGATCAGAGATTATTTTTCTTCTTGTTTCACGGAGGTTGGCAACCAGCGTTAAAGGTGCATTACTGCCACCTACTGCTCCGGAGCAGAGATTCAAATTGGCTCTAGCTTTATTATAGACGTATACTAATGCCTCTACAAGTGAAACTGTGGTGCGCAAAAGGGTTCGGTTTAAGTCACCACCCAAAAAAAATATAAAATAAAATAAAAAAGTACACATGGTTCAAAACATTTTAACATGTGATCAGCAAAGCATTTCTAACATGTATAATTAAATGTGTTTTGAAGCAAATCCCTGAATTTGCTTTACAGGCCCTTTAAAATATTTCCCTCGTCTTTGTCCGAACATAAACTCCTTTTGTTTACATACGGCAGCGGCCCACTTACAATCTACCATTACAGTTTCTGGGTTTTGTTTATTCCTGAGCTCCCGCTGGCTCCAGCTGCATCTTAGAGCCGTCCAGAGTTGGCAGCTTAAGTCTACGTGACTCATCTGAACACTTTCACAGTTGTTACTGTGCAGAGCCGCTTAGTTATGTCAGAACACAGAAGGGAACACACTCCGAGGTTCCACAGCTTTTGGAGCAGGGCCGGGCAGCGGCGCACCATGGAGGGCTGAAACGGTGCAGGTTTTCCTTAGAAACCCGATCACCTCAGTCGGTGGCTTTCCTGATGATCAGGGAGATCACCTGCTGAGGTGATTGGTAGCGAGGACCCCTGTTTTCAAGGAACCAATCAGCTTGATGGAAACACCTGAATTGACTTGAACTCGGGAGGTCTGCCTTTTCCTGAACTGACCTCTGAGCAGCTAATAAAGCAACTTAAAGCCGCTTTGAGCCTTTGGTGTGCAGCAGTGCTGGAACACGCTTTCATTTCAAAGTCTCTTCCAAGGCAACGCGTTCACTTTGAGTGGATGAATCTCACAGCGAGGCAGTAAAGGTGGAAGAAAAAATAGCAGCGGAGAGAGAGACGCTGCCTCGGCTCTGCTGTCTAGACAACGGAGAGCTTGATGAAATACGGAGGAAAAGGCTGCATGGCAGACAGACCTCAGGTCAGTTATTAATCTGAAAGGAAGACTTGCAGGAATGCAACGCCGCCTTGACTTACATAATGTTTGTCGTCATCCTCGTTGTAGGCAAGTTTTACCACACCGTAGGAGCCCTGCAACACAGAAGCACAAAACCTGCCTTCAGCACGCAGACCCACATGATCACAAAGTGTGGCTACGCACAACATACTGTACAAACTTTGGTTCCTCCAAAAAAAACCAGTAAGGATTAAAAAAAAGAAAAAAGAAAAAAAAGATTGATTCTTTAAATCATGGTTTTGCAGAACAGACGGCGGCACCGAGACGGCTGAATGTTTTGAAGGCAGCATCCTTTTCATTCAAAAACAACATTTTGCTTTGGCAGCACAGAGTGGCTCCTCCCACACGCTCTGGCCCAGCATGCGTTAAGCACCAGCTTCTGTTTTTCTCTTTTATGATAAGTATAAAATTATTGGCTTTAAAAAAAAAAAAAAAAAAGTGTTTAAAACACTCATGTTTGATATACAGCACTGTGCAGTTTGCACATAAGTTATATTATACTGGCTTTTTCATACATGCGTTTTGATGTTGCTCCTGTATTTGTGACAGAAAAACCTTCTATAAATAATGAGGATCCGAAAGTATATTTGGACAAACGAGCATGGTGGAAGGCAGAGAAAGAAGAGTTAAGCTGGCCATGCATGACACGATGACAGGCTGCGATACTGCCGTATCATAGGTGCATCAACGTGATGCAGAAGTGTACTGCAGAAGAATCACAGTGTTATAGTGTGGAGGACGGAGCTACGCAACAGGTTGGTCCCGTCTGTGCTCCATGCAGACATCCAGAGTGAGAGAGAGAAATATATATATATACACATACATACATACATACAGGTGTGCACATAACTGGTGCTCACGTGCTCTTGCATGCTAAAAATAAGTGATGCACAGCAGAAAACATGGAGGGAAGCGCTTTTCCTACAATCTGTCGTCATTGGTTTCCTCCCAAGAAGCCCTTCTCTTCGTGTTTTTTGCAGCACATCATTTATTTTTAGCATGCACGAGCACCAGTTATGTGCACACCTGCACAATAAATCGTGTGTGTGTGTGTGTGAGAGTGAGTGAGTGAGTGAGTGAGTGAGAGAGAGAGAGAGAGACGTGTTTATGTGGATAATAAACGCAAAAATACATTTATTGAGCACAAGCTAGATTTTGTTTGCTCGGAGAGATAGGGGGCATGCAGAGGAATGAACGTTGTTGCTACATGCGCTATCAAAATTATTTAATTATCTTGTACGCACAAATCAAATTGTGGCTTCTTTGTTGTGTGCGCACAATAGCATGTCGAGCGCTACATTTTTTCCCCATATTTTTTTCTTCTTTGAGGCAACCCGGGCTGCATTTGTGTGCTGTGGACACCTTCATGTGGACTGTGTTGTATAGTAACGGAGTAATAATACTTCACTACTGTACTTAAATATGTTTTGGGAGTATCTGTACTTTGAGTTTTTGTAATTCTGTCAACTTTCACTTCACTACATTTCCTAACTTATTTGCATACTTTTACTCCCATACATTTTCAATGCGCAGTGTCGAAATTTGGTGTTTTCTCCACCGTCTTTGTTCAGGCTAAAGACTTTATCTATGAAGATTGCTGTCGGCTCCATGTTTTAAAGTGCTGGATAAACTTCAGAATATTCAAAGTTCTGACTGCCTTCTGTTTTTATTAACATGTACTTTTACTTTCATTACTAAAGTACATTTAATTATAGATTACTTGTCATACTTAAGTACAGTAAATACGAGATACTTTAAGACTTTTACTTGAGTAGCTTTCTAGTCGGTGACTTGAACTTCTACCAAAGTCAGTTTTTGGTCGGGTTTCTGTACTTCTACTCAAGTGGGACTTTCAGGTATTTTATACAACACTGCTTGTGGGCACCTTGGAAGTCTGGTCGTTTAAAGCCGAGCAGGTTTTTACCTTCTTTTTTTTTTTGGCTCCTCCGGTTCGTCGTTTCAAAAAATGGAAATATGCAACTCCACCTCACACAAATTCTTGATGGACGTCCGGTGGACTTTGGCCACGAGTTAGTGTGATGAATGGTACCGTTTTCATACAGTCATTTACATCGTTATCACCAAAAATACCATGAAATATCATGATACAAGTCTGTATCGCCCATCCCTATGTGGGTGACTCAAGCGTAGATTTAGGGTACTGTCTTGTTGACCTATGGTCCACGACCCAAAGTCGCAACACAAGTACATTTGGGGCGTGTCCAACTGTAACAGTAGTCAGCAGGTGTTGTGTAGTAAGTAAACCTCACTCCGATATCAAAAGGCATTCTAGCGACAGAAGCTGAAGCCCTTTGGTTTTAGCTTCCGTGTTAGAGTGTCTGCCTCCCATACCCCAGGTCCCTAGGAATATCGTTTTAAAACTCCTTAATATCTCGTTAATAAACCACTTTACGCTGCATGTTAACAAAGCTAGGTAAAAACGCGCGCTTGGTGTTGTCCTAAATAAAATAGCGTGCACTTTGCCGTTTTCATTTTGGCAGTTTGCCGTTTCAACACCGTTTAAGACGTCTCGCCTGAAGCGTTACTTGGACTAATCCAGTGTTACTAAAAAACACAGGATGCCTGAGCGGTTTCTGTCTTCTGTAAGCGTTTTATAAAGTCTGCCGCGCCGACACTTACAGCTCTGCCTCCGATACTGCACACGCAGTATTTTGCCATTTCTTTTTTCATCCTTTTGTGCAAAGTACCTCCTCGTAACAATGACAGCAGACAGCTGCGGAGATGGCTCGTTACCACGTGACCTGTTGTTACCTCCACCAAGGACAATTTTCTACACAGCCTGACTGTCAGCAAAATTACCTGATTGAAATACGACTTGCTGAAAATGTTGGATGTGGTTTGGAAAGGAGGCCACATCCACCACACCAAGGAACTGCATTGGGTCCTAGATGGCAAACACCCAGGCAGACAACTGGTCCATCCCCACCCCTCCAAAGTAATCATCTTTCTGTTGCAGCCAGGTGAAGCGTGGGCGTCCCCTTAACCTTCTCCAGCTACCCAAGGATCCTCCGAAGAGACCTACTTATAATACCAAAGACATCCAGTCGTCGCCTCATGTCACTGGTTAGCATCCAAGTCTCACAACCATACGGCAAAACAGAAAGCAGCAGGACCCTAGAGACTCGTACCTTCGTTTTCATGCAAAGATATCGGCCTCGCCAAACACCTCTGGCCAGCCACCTCATGACTCCTCAAGCTCTTCCCAGGCGTCTCTCAATCTCAAAGGCTGAGGACCCACAGACATGAATGTCACTGTTCAGATAAGTGAATGTCTCCACAAGTTCAACACTTCTGATGGCCGGGTCCAAGAAGTCACTGAACACCTGAATCTTAGTCTTGATCCAGGACAATCGCAAATCCAGACAGACGGACTCCTCACTCAACTTCTGAAGTGCTGCAATCAGGGTATCGATTGATTCCACAAAGATCACAGTATCATCCACAAAGTCAAGGTCAGTGAACGTGTCCTCGCCAACAAAAGCACCAAAGATGCTCATTTCCACAAACCTACCCAACACCCAGTCCATGCTTAGAACAGAAATGATTCAATTTTTGGACAAGTCTACATAAATGATTGGAGGCAGGAAACCTTTAAATAATTACCGTCACCCCTTTGTGAGTCCAAGGAAACGACAAAACAACAGCTACAGTGTACAAATGTTGAAAAATGCCCATTTTCCTGCCATAAGCTCCTCCTGTTGTTTATTTCTGAACATGTTTTTCCCAGTCATGCCCACGCTGATCTCCTGTACTGCCGGTTCTTCAATCACCTGCTGTGAATCATCAATCAATCACCTCATCTGATCTGTTCTCTGGTGGACTGTCGAGTCCCATTACGTCCGACTCCTCAAAGTCGAAAGGTCAGCCTGCTCTGACTATTTATTTCTGCTTCTTCTTCTTCTCATTTGAGAATCATTGTTACCCAGGGACCTTAGTCATTTCAGGAACTTTTATAACCCCCACTGCATTTTTTTTTTTTTTTTTTTTTTTTAATGTTTGCATGATTTCTTGTAGTTCACCTCAAGTTTGTGGCTGCATTTTGTTTAGTGGCTCCTTTCTGCAGAAACAGCAGTTGGATCGGTTCTGTAATTAATCTCCTGATTGATTAAAGCAGCCTCGTTATGCAGCAGCCATTCCCAAACTTCAGAACACCGCGGCCGACTTTGAAACGTGAACATTTTCTGTCACCCACCCAAACCATTACTCACAATTTTAATCGGCACATGAGACTAATGTGAAGTATTTCCATATGTACATTTCATTATGCTCGGTCAGATAAATGAAGAATAACCTGCAATTCAAATCTCATGGTTTTGTTTTACCACTTCTGATTACACTTCAAAAATAATCAGATATTTTGGGGTAACATTAAACTTTATTACACAATTGAAATTTTACATTTTTTATTCATTTTTAATGACCTCTCATAGCTCAAATGCAGTACCTTCATGGACCAACAGGAGGCCACGGCCCACACTTTGCTAATTATTATTATACACCATTTTGCTTAACTAATAATATATGTCATCAGGGATTTAAAAAAACAAATATTAACATCTGTAGCCACAAAAAACCACAGAGATACTGAGGTGGAAAAAAACAACAACTTGATCGATATCTGTAAGAAATGACTCGTTTCTGTGCATGTTCCTTTAAATGGAAAGGACCTGCTGTTTGCCACGCCCCCATTCTGAAAGCAGGAAGAACGGGAGCAACGTCGTGGCTGAACAGTTCACCACACCCAACACGGACACGTCCCACAGAGCATACAGTAACAAAAAGTATGTCCAAAATGGACCATTTGAGGATTAAATTGATCTTAAATCAGGGTAGTTTCTGCAGTCACAGAGAATTGTGCACCTTGACGGCTGGTAACATGAATTTCCAACCATATTTAACTGTAGATGGTAGTTTCCCACCAAATTGGTAAATTATGACCACTTTAAAGCGTGTCAGCAATTAAAATGTCTTTCAGTCAGCGTCTTGCACGTGGGTCATGCGGTCCTTTAATCAGGCCGGTAAAAGAGAGATAAACAAATGAGCCTGCAAATGCTTCCAGCAATCAACAGCAAACGTGAATAAAGTTCATCTGCACGATCAAAATAACTAGAAAAACTTCCATAGCAACTATCTGAATGGGAATGTAAAAACATTACAAGGGTAAATAAATAAATGCCTCGTCAACGTGTTAAAAAAAATTCCAGATCACAATCACGATTAATGTCAAAATTGAACAAATTTATCTGATTGATTATATTGACAATTTTACCAAATTCCATGGAGATTTTCTGAGAATCTTTTGATAAATGTAATAAAATGTCATCCCAATCTGATTTTCATCAAACTTGGCAGATACATTAAGTTTATGGAAGGGAAAAAGTCATTTGATTTTGGTCAGGCTCAAGGTCAGAGGTCAAGGTCAAATTTACAGCCCCATGCTAATATATGGGAAAATGGGTTCAGACATTTTATTATTGGGTGAATTTGACCGTTTAAAAAGCCGAAGTATCATTTTCTCTACCTGTGTGATACTTTAAAATGTGGGCGTGGGGTCGCTGTTCTGAGCGTTTTTAATCCAGTATTTTTTAAATTTTTTTTTATCCAAAGCACCCAAATAAGAACTCACCTTTCCAATCTCACTCTTCAGCTTATACTGGTTCAACTGGATGCAGTCCTGCGAGGAGAACAGAGACACCAGGAATTAACTCCACGACAAACATTCTCGCCACCATCATCAACAATGTCATCAAGCGAAGACAAACAATGCTGTTTTTGGTACCGGGGGGGTGATTCCACCGAGTGCGTGGACTGTTATGTTGTGAGTCAATTTCTGAGACATGAGCGAAGCAGTCAGTAGTTTCTGTTTACCCATTAGAGTGCTTCAGCATAAATGGCTGATTTGCAGCTCCATAGCAACCGCTGCTACAGAATGGAGTCAGCCAGGGGCAGCGGAGAGCAGACCACAGCACCAGGACGGGGGTGGGGTGATGGCGAGGAAGGCTTCACGGGGCCGAGGGCGCCGGCGTGCACAAAGTCAACGAGCAGCAGCTGAGCAGCGTTACAGGTGGAGGAGATGGAGCTGTGGTGAAACTGGATTGGGGGGGGTGGGGACTGAGCCCTGATTACAGTCGGCAGCAGTGATAGCGTACAGTGAGCCAGAACGGAGCCCGAGGTTTAACGCTGGAAAGCGTTTGCAGCCGGAGCCACAGATGTAACAAAACAGACTCCTGGTACTGTTGGTTACATAATGTTAGAGGACTGTGCACA
>OMMV01037851.1:6330-17200 GCA_900302635.1 Chatrabus melanurus | reverse complement strand
AATAGGAAAATAGCAGGAAAGCATCATGTTACACCAAAGTTGAGAAGTTTACCACCAACAATGCCATCATTACCTCCGCCAAGGAGGTTATGTTTTTGCCGGCGTTTGTCTGTCTGTCTGTTTGTCCACAACATAACTCAAAAAGTTATGGACCAATTTTGATGAAATTTTCAGGATAAGTGGGAAATGGCCCAAGGACCAATCGATTAGATTTTGGTGGTGATCCGGATTATCATGTAAATCTGGGATTATCCGAAAGGATTCTTCAACATTGCGAGATAGGGCCAATAATCCACATTCAGTGATCCAGAATACTGCTCAGTTGGATATTAATCTCTACCAAAATGGTTTATGCTGGCATTATCATTGGGTTCTCAGAAGTCCGTCTGCTGGAAAAGAACATCTCCACATTATGGGGGACTGAACTGCCTTGGCGGAGGTTTGCGCTCTCTGAGTGCTTTCTAGTTCCACCTACATCTGTACTTATTCTGACTATTGAATTGGTGTCATTTCTCTCTCTCTCTCTCTCTCTCTTTTTTTATTTTTTACACCTGGTAAACTAAACAGTTGGAGTCAAAATTTGGTATAAAAGGTTTTTTGTGTTTAGTTTTTTTTTCTTTTCCAAACAACTATCAGCATTAACTTCATGATTTGGAACTTTCTGGCTTCAGCTTTCAACTCTGAGAGTGTTATTTGACCACACCCTGCTCAGCCATTCTTTACACGTGGCAGCCAGTAAATCTTACATGGGAAATAAATGTAATTTGCATTTGTGAGTAATATTATGACATTATGTAAACATTTTCATCATGTGGATGGTATTTTGTTTGAGGTAGGTTGGGTAAGTGGTGGCCTAAGGGTTAAAGAAGCAGAAAATCTTTGGTTCAATACCCCAAATAGAGAAACCAATGGAAGCATGAATGCAAAAGAACAGCACTTGTCTCATTTTAGTTACTATCAGCAAGGTGTCTTTGAGCAATGTACTTAATCCCCAAATTACACCTGGTGCACAGTTGTTCAGAATAAGATTAACACCAGTGTTGAAAATGTAACACTGAATATAGTTTGATTTTAACTCCACAGGCATTGAGAGTTTTTAACACTTGATAGTGTCAAGTATTGTTAAATTTCAACTCTACACAGAGTTAATATTTATTCCATTATGGTGTTACAATGCTAACACCTTTAAAGGTGCTGAAATAACACTGCAGGGTGTGGACCCATAGCGACACTTTGATAGTGCAGGAATTGCCTCTGCTGAATTTGCAGTGTGCAACAGAGATGTGCATTATGATGACCATGCATGAGTCTGCAAAAATTTTTTGTTTGACACAAAAGCAGCGTGAGGTTAGTCACAAGATAAAAACTTTAAAAGAGCATGCGTTTGCTGTAGGGGCTACATGAAAGAGGCTGCGATGGCAAACAAAAGCATTTGCTGCCTTTGGTATTAGTCAAATTAAAGGAGGCTAATATGCGCCTCCTTCCACTAAAAATGGAAAATTGGACATCATGATGCTATAATTTTAGCCAAAAGCAGTCCACAGCCCTCTCTAAAGCCCTCTCTAAAGTTTCTCTCACATGTGCGACAAAAATGATGTGATAGATGTTTATATATATGTAATGCACGTGGACACAATATTATTAGAGTATTGCCACAGGTAGTAATATCTGATGTGGCAGCAGTTTGTGCCACATCAGCGATGAATAAATAATGCGTTGAGTTTTCAAACATTTAATGACACTGCACGTTTACCTCACCTATGAGCATCTGTTCAGCGGCCAAAAGAAGCAATTACCTCAAGTTCTTTGTGCCTCGTACTGGGTTCTGATCGCTAACGCAGTCTTTGTGCTATAAATAAATAATTTGCAGAGTTTTCAAATGTTCATTTAAATTGCACATTTACCGCAGTTTACTTGCATTTTGTGCCTCGTACAATAACATTAATTACGGGAGTTCATTAGCTACTGCTCACTAATGCGGTGTTTGCGTTCTAAATAAACAATGTGCCAATTAAATTCAATTTGCTTCTTGTTGCATGAAGCAGTAGCGCCATGTTTCAAAAATAAATGTGACTAAAAGACCAGTGTGACTTATAAATGTTTTTTCCCCGTCTTTGTGATGCATTTTTGGACAGATGCGACTAATACGCCGGTGCAACTTGTAGTCTGAAAATACGGTACCTGCAACACACAACTTGTGGTTCTATACATTATTGTTATTATTGTTATTATTATCATTATTATTATTATTATTATTATCTCTTGGCAGAAGGACAGAGGTGTTTGGCAATGTCAATACCTGTGCAGGAGAATGAAGGTCCAAGTCTTTAGTGTCCTGGTGCTTCCTGTCTTATTGTATGACTGTGAGACTTGGGCAACATCCGAGTACTCATACGAGCATATTATACAGTAGGCACAAAGCAGTATGCACAATCCATAGGGTGTCTGAATACGCAATATGCATTTAGTAGGAGGCGACAGGTACCCGGATGATCTACTAACTCCATGGTACGCAAACACACTACCCTATGTTATACCATGATGCAGCTGGAGCCTGGTAACCAAATAAGAAGAATATCCCATGAAAAAGATAACGGACATACATGAAAATGGTAGCAGTGTCCGAAGTGCCGCGGCATTGTACAAATATACATCAGGACCCATTTAAAAAAGTCTGCCATTGCAAAATAGAAATCTTCGTGGCATACATTGGTATGCACATGTGCATCATCTGTAAACTTGCGGGTCAAAGGACACGTAAATTGGCTGTGGTGTAGTACATCTGAATTATATCCCTGCTACTCACTCACTTACTTCTAGTATGCACTACAGTAATGGTTGGCTAGTATGTACTAACCAACGTTAAGTACATACTAAGTATTCGGATGCAGGGTTGGACTCTAACCAGTGACCTAAGGCGATGACTGGAGACTGGATGTCTTTGGTGCTAGGTCTCGTCAGAGGATCCTTGGGTACTGCTGGAATGACATTATGTCAAATGAATAGTCACTTAGGGAGATGATTTTCATTGTGAGGGAATGTCAGCTATAACATTTTGGCCATGTGGTGCGTTTCTCTGGGCATGATCCAGCACACAGGTGGCTCAGTGTTGAGGACCCCAGCGGCTGGAGAAGGTCAAGGGGTCGCCCATATTTCACCTGGCTGCAGCAGATAGATGGCTACTTTGGAGAGGTGGTAATGGACCAGTTGTCTACCTGGCTGGTTGCAATGTAGGACCTGAGGTGCACTAGCGCACACTCCCAGACCTGATGGGACCTCGACTACCCGGTTGTTCAGGGTTGCCACAGTAGATCCCGTACACATCCACATTGAAATGTGGCACAAGTTTTATGCTAGTTGCCCTTCATGACGCAACTCTAGTTCTACATGGAGGAACATGCCCACAGCTCCTGGTGTTCCTAAGCAGTCTCCCAGCCAAGTATTAATCAGGACCTCCTTTGCTTCACTTCTATGATCTGACAGAATCAGGTGTGCTTAGAGTGATATGGCTGCAGCTATTTATGGTATGTTTAATGCTATATTATTAACCCAAATAAATACAGCCTTTTTTGTCGCACATGTGAGAGGGCCATGAGGTGACATAACTTTCAGGGGATCAAAGTTGCACAACAGATTGTATATTATCAAATTGATCACTTTAAGTATTTATGGATACCGTTGAATAAGAGTAGCAGTTTAGGCAGGAAAGTGTTATTGTGACAAGGAGAGCTCCTGCACTCATGCAATGGCTAGAAATGAGAAAATTGGAAGGTAAGAGGACAAGGAAAGTATGCAGGACTTTTTTGGACAGTCAACTCAAAGATTATGCAAGGCAAACAAGATGAAAACAAAAAATACAACCCCAAATCAGAAAAACTTGGGATGGTATAGAAAATGCAAATAAGCCCCCCCACAGTGATTCTTACATTTACTTTGAATTCTGTTTCATTGCAGACAGTACAAACCAAAGATATTTCATGTTTTGTCTGGTCAACGTCATTTAATTTGTTTATATACATCCATTCCTGCATTTCAGGCCTACAACACATTCCAAAAAAAGTTGGGATGGGGCAATTTAGGGCAAGTACTGAGATATAATAAATAAAGAAATAATGTTCAAAAGAAGGAAATCCAAGGCACTCTTCGTATCCAAAAAGTATATAAAAAGCCTTTATTCAAACATGGCTATATCATGTTAAAAACAAATTGGGCAGCAACCCACGCGTAGCGGCACAAAAAGCCTTCTTCAGGGTGTGAAGAAGGCTGAAGAAGGCTTTTTGTGCCGCTACGCGTGGGTTGCTGCCCAATTTGTTTTTAACATGATATAGCCATGTTTGAATAAAGGCTTTTTATATACTTTTTGGATACGAAGAGTGCCTTGGATTTCCTTCTTTTGAATGATATATGATTTTCCCACACCAAAAAGCACCTTCAAATCTTTTTTTCTGCAATTCCTGAGCACTTTGGATTTTTTCATCTCAAGAAATAATGTTATTTCAAATAAGTGATATCAACAGGTGATTGTAATCACCTGTTTTTAGTAAAAAAGCAGTATCCACGAAAGGCTGAGTCTTTGTGGAGCAAAGATGGGCAGAGGATCTCCATTTTGTCAACAAATGCATGAGAAAATTATTTAAATGTTTAAAAGCAATGTTCCTCAAAGAAAGACTGGAAGGGGTTAGCATGTTTCTCCCTCTACAGTTCATAATATCATTAAACAATTGAAGGAATCTGGAGGAATTTAAGTGCGTAAAGAGCAAGGGCGCAATCCTAAACTGAACACCCGTGAACTCGGCTCCCTCAGATGGCACTGCATCATAAACCATCATTCATCAATAGCTGATATAACCACATGGTCAAGGGATTACTTTGGCAAACTTGTCAAGCACTACAATGTGGAGTTACATTCACGAATGCCACTTAAAATTTTGCTGTGCAAAAAGAAGTCTTGTGTTAACCTTGTCCAGAAGTGGTCTTGACTTCTCTGGGTTCGGAGGCATCTGGGTTGGACCATCACACAGAGGAAGCGTGTTGTGGTCAGATGAATCAGTATTCCAGGTCTGTTGCGGAAGAAATGGATGCCGTGTGCTCCAGACCAAAGACAAAAAGGACCATCCAAACTGTTATTAGCAACAAGTCCAAAAGCCAGGGTCTGCCATGGTATGGGGTTGTGTCAGTGCCCTTGGCAAAGGTAATTTACACTTCTGTGATGGCAGCTTTAATGCAGAAAAGTACATTGAGATTTTAGAGCAACATATGCTGCCTTCAAGATGACATCTTGAAGACAATGAAGACAATGCAAAACCACATTCTGCACACATTACAAAGGCATGACTGTGGAAGAAGAGGGTACCGGTACTAGACTGGCATGCCTGTCGTCCTGACCTGTCCCCAATCGAGAATATGTGGAGAATTCTGAAATTAAAAATGCAACAATGACGACCCCGTACTGTTGCACACCTTAAGATGTGTTTCCAGGAAGAATTGCACAAAATAACACCTGACACACTTCATCGCTTGGTATCCTCATTGCCAAAATGTGTTTTAAGTGTTGTGAGAAGGAATGGCAACATTACAAAGCGGTAAATGCTTTTGTGTCCCAACTTTTCTTGGAATGTGTCGCAGGCCTGAAATGCAGGAATGGATGTATATAAATAAATGAAATGAAGTTGACCAGACAAAACATGAAATATCTTGGGTTCATACAATCTGCAATGAAATAGAAGTCAAAGTAAATGTAAGCATCACTGTTTATTTGTTTGTTTGTTTTTTGCATTTTCAATACCGTCCCAACTTTTTCTGAATGGGGTTGTAACTAATCCAGTGATTCTACAAAGGATGTGAAGTTATTTATTTATTTATTTATTGGGTATGTACCATCTAGACTTGGCTCACTTGTGGTTGTTGCAACAATTTGTGTTTAAATAAATATACATGTGGACAGTACTGTATGTTTCTTAAAATCTCATTGTTTTGTGCTTGTTCATTTTTCAAGTCAGTGTGTGAAACTTTACCAGAATACACCTTCTGATAGGTTTCGCACAGTGGCCGAGCACTTACAAAAATCACGGGATAACACTGTATGCTTATAAAGTTCTTGACAAACACATAAATGCTAACAGCCGATGCTTGCTTAAAAAGCAAACACATCTGTGTGCACAGAAAGCGCAACGCTTGTCTTTCCCAGAGAAGTAGGATTGTCTCAATACATCAGCAGAACAGCTAAAGCATGTAACTCACCTCTTTGGCTCAACATGGTTTCAAGTGTTATGACTTAAAACAAAATACACCTCGGAATGAGCCAGGACATGAAAAAAGAGCAAGAAATAGATTTATAAATTGTTAGAATAAAAGGTCAAATTAGAAAACAGGCAGTAGCTATTGTTACACTGGTTGTAAAAAAATTATTTCCTGGCTATTGTTGCACCTTTCCATTTGTACATGCGCAATCATCGATTTTAAGACAACACGGCGTATGGGTTTAAAGTGGGTGCGCATTTCAGTCGTTTTAACAGCCTGAAAGCCACTAAAAGTCACTGGAAAAAAGAGAATTGTGCCAACCTCTACACCAGATGCTCAAGGAGCTTGAATGTAACCACAAAAACAGCACCAAAGAATTCACTGACGAAGGATTGCCAGCTTCACGTGGCAGTGCGTAAATAAACTGATGGTCAGACATCGGTCATATCAATCACTGATCTGCCAGGGAAACATTAAAAAAAGAAAAAAGTGTTATGGTGACCATTTGGCACTACCCAGATAGTTGATGTATATGGATGTGTGACCCTGACTACCTGGTGGTTTGGCCAATCAGATCACTCAATCCATTTTGGGTATATTTACACATGTACTTTCATGTGGTCAAGCTCTCTCCAAATGCAATCCGATCACCAAAAACACATTTTAATGCCAGGTCGAAATGGAGTCTTGGATGACTGGTGAAAAGGTCTTCAAGACCAAACAGAAGTCCAGTTGCTGTGCAGTAAACTATTAGTACAGCTCATACCTCCACCACAGTGCAACAGACCAACGGACCCTTCAACCATATTAAAACCCAAAATTCTCCACATTTTTTATTTATTTGGGTCGTGATTGGCACCCACCCAGGCACAGCTGATGTTCCCTCACAAGCCTCATCTGAGTTTCCCGAAGTATCCATTCATTTGACACAAAGTCATTAAAGTGGTACCCAAGGATTATCTGGAGAGAATTGCTGAGATAAGTGAATTTCTTGATAAGTTCGACACTTTCACAAACAAACTTACTCCTATGTTTGACAAGTCAAGTGGTGGTCAGACACTGGTCAAATCAAGCATTGATACACTCAGATAAACATACGGTAATCATGATTTGATTCGAGTAAGTCTTAAATAATCCCACCACTGGAACAACTTCAGGTAACAGTGTTAGCTCTCGAAATTTCCACGCTGTGGGATAACATGCAGAATAAATGTGTAAACTTGCAAATCTTTCTGGAATGAAGAGCACCTTAATCCAATTGAAGACCTGGGCGCAAGAAGTTCTTAAGTCACAAAATAACAGTTTTGAGATATTGATGATCAAAGTTTTCAAAACATGCTGCAGATACCTTTTTTTAGAGGTAGCATACCATGGTGCCTGTAGCTGGTTCCAGAGGTTATAGACAGTGGACAAACCCTTTTTTGTGGAAAAATAGTCCTTTGTTGCGGAGAAAACGAGAAAATTCATTTTGGACTGAAATACTTTTTCTGGCTAAATACCTGGACTTGAGTACTTTTTGCGACAAAATGGCTGGACTTGGGTATTTTTTACAACACAAAGCCCTTTTTTGCCCCTTTTTCCCAAACAGTCAGTCTTGCTATGCCTCCTGGCCTTTCATGGTTTAATTTTATGCAGAAATACTGATTTAACTCCAATATTACTCAGTAAAGTCCAAAATTACTTGACAAGTAATGTCCTAAATAACACAAAACCTAACTTTGATGCCAGCATCCTTCACGCGACATGTCCCTCATTTAGGAAGTACTCCTACTCAGAATAGATCAGAAATATTTTAACAAAGTCAACTGTATGGTGGATCAAAATATCATTTTGACAGCTTATCACATGGCGCATACTAGCATTTTGATTGGTCAGATGTGGACTTGGGAACTTCTTGCTCAAAATGTATGTACTTCAGTTTTTCTTGCACTATATTTTAGTGAATTCACCAAAGGCCATATATCAATATACAGGACTTGATTACTTATTTCTGGATTTTTTTTGGTACCAAATGATGCTCTGGACATTATGGATTACAGTACTGGTGCAAGCTCACTTTCTTCAAAAATGTGACTTCAGTACTTCTTGCACCCAGGTCTTCAATTTAAGCTTAGATTACTAACAAGCTATTTTCAGGTTGATTGTTCCAAACTCGAGCCGAAAAGCAACGACTCTCCCTATGTTCTTGTCACGCATACGCAACCGGAAATAATTTTTTACGCCTGCCGTAACACCAGCCACTGCCAAAAAAAAAATAATGCCCCAGTATTCCACACAACTGCTTGAAGAATAGCAACTGCCTCAGAATGAAGCACTCTAAATGATCCTATAGTTCCCTCTTGTGGATCTAAACGGGAACTACATGTGAACGTTCAGCTTTTCTGTCCTTTAAAAATGACAGAAGAAAAACCTCATCTTGCATATCTCCTGCTGCAAACCATTTCTGTGAGATCTGAACGTTAATGTGGTCTCTCTGTCTGTGGTCTCATTGGAACTGCTGTGGCAGCAAATCTTTGTTTCATTTATTGGATTTGTTCCTGTTTGATGCAAATATTTGAAAGCTTCAATTTATATTGATGCTGTGTGGTATTTTGAGGCTTTATCGTTTTGCTCTTCGTGGCAGAGTTGACATTTATTTGAAAAATAAGTAAAGCTATGAAGAGTGACACGGTGATGAAAACACTGCACAAAAAAACAAACAAACAAAAAGCTGTGAGATCTGGAAACCAAACCCTAATCCAGAAGCAAAACATAACCAGTGTTGTGATTGTCCAGTTTACCTGGTGTGGAGGCACTCAGCGCTTTTGCCCCGCATTGATTGGTGGATCATGATGACCTCACTGTGGTTATCATGGACATGGATGACACATGAGGAAATCAACAACAGTCAAAGACCAGCAGAGCAAAAAGGCAGAAGAGGGTGAACGAGAAACTGTCGCTGATTTCTATGCACACTCATATCACTCAAAAGTGCCAGATTCCTGCAGCCAAACTTTTTTCTAGCGTACAGACGCTGTTTCACTTTAAGCAGCACAGCAATCACCGCTTGTTGCCAAATTCTGCTCAAGCTCCAGAAGAGCAAAATCT
Organism: Chatrabus melanurus; assembly: GCA_900302635.1. Lineage (NCBI taxonomy): Eukaryota > Metazoa > Chordata > Actinopteri > Batrachoidiformes > Batrachoididae > Chatrabus > Chatrabus melanurus. Next base: position 7,873 of record OMMV01037851.1, on the reverse strand, counting down.
ACATCTCACTTACATAAGAGAGGCAAAAAAACAACAACAACAAACAAATCAAGAATGTAAAAGAAACTGGAAATACAGTAATACTAAAGAAATACATTTCAATTGTTTGACAAAAAGAGGTTCTTGTTGTTAAAAAAATGTATGGGGAAACAAATTACACACTTTGCACAAAAATAACTTCTTCCATACAGATAAGTCTCACACACAAAAACTTACAACGATTCATTTTGACAAACACTGAAAACAATCTGTAACTCTGACAACATTTATCCTTGTTACTGCACGTATAAATAAATAAATAAATGGTGTTCAAACAGGACAAATACCTGTTGTCTAGGTACTCCTCCTGGTGGTGGCCTCTGCCAGCATCACGGTAACGGGTTGGGGAACGAGAGCGACGGGCATGAGGAAGCTCATCATCCAAACTCCTGGAGGAAGGAACGAAGGAACAGAGAGAGAGAGAGAAAGAATGATAGAGAGAGAAAGGTGGGTATGTTAGCGGTCAATGTGTTTGCTGCAGGCTCTTGGCTCATTTGGCCTGTTAAAGCAGAACTGGCAGCACCGTGTGCGTCAAACGTTTCATTAGCAGATGGGTTCAGGTTGCTGCGTCGTACTTTGTCTTTCATTCTGCTATGTGGTTTTTACCACCTATAGGTGCAGTATGTAGCACTGCCTTCTCAACAGATATTGGGTGGTGCCACCCACCACTTATAATAAGTAGATGGTCAGTAAATTAGTCCATGAAGCTGAATTTTAAAGTGCTGCAAAAAGCAAATGAATTTCAAAATATAAGGACACTCAGTAAAGCTCAGAAGCTACTTGGGCCCCATTTACACCAAGCTTTAAAAGGTGCCTCGTATCCAGATTGTATTCAGATTGACCCCATACCATGACAGACCCTGGCTTTTGGACTTGTTGCTGATAACAGTCTGGATGGTCCTTTTCATCTTTGGCCCACAGCACATGGCATCCTTTTCTTCCAAAAAAGATCTGGAATACTGATTCATCTGATCACAATACATGTTTCCCCTGTGTGATGGTTCAACCCAGATGCCTCTGATCCCAGAGACGTCGATGCCGCTTCTGGACAAGGTTAACATGAGGCTTCTTTTTTCCACAGTAAAGTTTTAAGTAGCATTTGTGAATGTAACTCCGTATTGTAGTTCTTGACAAAGGTTTCCCAAAGTAATCCCTTGCCCATGTGGTTATATCAGCTATTAACGAATGATGGTTGCAGTGCCGTCTGAGGGATCAGCGATCAGATTATCGTGTTACAAGTATCATATACTATGCAGTGTTTCCTCGATATACACTGTCCTCTATATATGAATGGGGCAAAGCAGACACTCAGTGCTGCCTCATGCTGCTTGCACTCCGTTAAAGACAGCTTGTGAAGCAATGCACATCGTGGTCAAGCACGGCAATAATTACTAAGAAATATCAAGAAGATGAGGATGAACTGTGCGCACTGCTCTCGCTGTGATCAGTTTTCCACCTGCTTACAGAGATAGTACAGGGAGGCGAGGAGTCAACCCCCCCCCCC
>OMMV01037846.1:6067-24531 GCA_900302635.1 Chatrabus melanurus | reverse complement strand
CACATCCAACAAGTGAACCATCAACTGCATTCCAGCTCTGTGACTACTCACTGAACGCAAGCACGAATATCGGCAGTGCTTCTCTACAGCCTATGTTGATTTCACAAAGCGTTTAATTGGGTTGACCAGGCTGAACATCCTGAGAATTTGCTGGAGCCCCAACAACTTCTTGGATATCATAGCCAGCCTACACACAGTTACTGTGAGTGCTGTGCAGAGCGGGGGCAGAATCTCTGACTTTTCCCAATGAATACTGGCATTCATCAGGGATGTGTTCTGGTTCCTACTCTGTTCAGTTCTTGCATGGACTAAATGTCGGGTCGGGTTGTGGAAAGCAGAGGCTTAGGTGTCTTTGTTGACGAGGAAAGGTTGAATGACCTTGACTTTGTGGACAATACTGTTATCTTTGCGGAATCAATGGATGCCCTGATTGCAGCACTTGAGAAGCTGAGTGTGGAATCTGAGTGTCTGGGTTCATGATTATCCTGGATCAAGACTAAGATCCAGCCATTCAGTGACTTCCTGAACTCCGCCATCGGAAGTGTGTCTATATGCAGTGGACGTGTTGAACTTGTAGAGATGTTCACTTATTTTCTCAGCCTTTGAGATTGTGAGATGTCTGGGAACTGCTTATGTAGTCATGAGGTCGCTGGGCAGAGGTGTTTGGCAGTGCTAATATCTGTGTAGGAGAATGAATGGTCCAAGTCTTAAGAGTCGTGGTGCTTCCTGTCTTACTGTATGGCTGTGACACTTGGACGCTAACCAGTGACCTGAGGTGATGACTAGATGTCTTTGGGACTAGGTCTCTGAGGAGGATCATTGGATACTGCTGACTGGCTTTATGTCAAATGAATGGTTACCTTGTAAGACTCAAATTTTGCTTGCATTGTGAGGCAGTGTCAGCTACGATTCTTTGGCCATGTGCTGCATTTCTTTGGGGATGATCCAGCATGGACATACCTCAATGCTGAGGACCCCAGAAAATGGAGAAGGCCAAGGGCATGCTAACGTTTCACCTGGTTGCAGCAGATATATGGTTAGGTTCGAGACGTGGCTATGGACCGGTTGTCTGCCGAGGTGGTTTCCATCCAGGGCCAAAGACAGTTCCATAGTTTGGTGGATGCGGTGATATGTAGCACCAGTGCGTGCTCCCAGACCTGCTGGGACTTGACCTGCTTTAATTAGTCTTGGACAAATTACAGGAAGTTTGAACAAAGTAGGCTGTTGACACCCATCTTATTGGTCTCTCCCAAAACAAAATTGCCATGGCTCGCTGGATTATTTGCACTCTTCTCTTCCTTTCCTCTATGTGAAAAAACAAATTTTCAATGACAGCATCATTCATATGGTGATTTAGAACTAGGCCTGTGTATTGTACATGAAGTTGTTGCTGCTGATAGTAATGTTATAATAATACGTTCACGATGGGGACCAAATGTACTTTAAACCCCTTGCATGCATTTTCATGTATTGATTCAGACTGCAATACCCTTGGAATTGATAACACACCAACATTAGGCGCACATCCATCTACAAACCAATCAATTGCAAGTATGGCGAGCTGCAGCTTACATGAGTTAGGACGTCAGGACACACACATATATACTTTGACTTCTATTTCAGTAGAACAGTATGAACCAAAGATATTTCATGTTTTGTTGTGTGGTCAACTTCATTTCATTTGTTAATATACATCCATGCTTACATTTTAGGCCTGCAACACTTTCCAAAAAATTAGGAATTTGAAAAATTTTGAAAGCATTTACCACTTTGTAATGTTGCCATTCCTTCTGACAACACTTAAAAGTTGTTTTGGCATTGAAGATACAAGCAATGAAGCATTTCAGGTGTTATTGTGTCCCATTCTTCCTGCAAACATGTCTTAAGGTGGGCCACAGTACAGGTTCATCATTGTTTCATTTTTTTGTTTCAAATGTCTCCACACATTCTCTATTGGGGATAGGTCAGGACTTCAGGCAGGGCAGTCTAGTACCCATACCCTATTCTTCTGCAGCCATGCCTTTGTAATGTGTGCAGAATGTGGTTTTGCATTGTCTTGTTAAATAAAAATGCATGGACATCCCTGGAAAAGATGTTGTGAAGGCAGCATATGTTGCTTTGAAATCTCAATGTACTTTTCTGTATTAATGCTGCCATCACAGAAGTGTAAATTACCTTTGCCAAGGTCACTGATACAACCCCATACCACGACAGACCCTGGCTTTTGGACTTGTTGCTGATAAGAGTCTGGATGGTTCTTTTAGTCTTTGGTCTGGAGCACACAGCATCCATTTCTTCCCCCCAAAAAAAAAAAAGATCTGGAATACTGATTCATCTCACCACAATAAACATTTCCACCTTGTGATGGTCCAACCCAGATGCTTCCTAGCACAGACAAATCGATGCCGCTTCTGGACAAGGTTAGAAGAAGAAGAAGAAGAAGAAAAAGGGTCTATATTGTCACTGTACATACATACAATGAAAATTGTCCTCTGCATTTAACCGATCCTAATTACAGTTAGACGCAATGCAACCACTAGGAGCAGTGGGCAGCTACAGTCCGGTGCCCGGGGACCAACTCGAGATGTAGAGATGCTGCCTTGGTCAAGGTAAGAGAAAGGAGCAGACTCTAATGTACATGTTTTTGATGGTGGGAGGAAACCAGAGAGCCCAGATGAAACCCACGCAGACACGGAGATTACATACAAACTCCACACAGAAAAGAACTGGGCATGGGTGGGAATCGAACCCCAGACCTTCTTGCTGTGAGGCAAGAGTGCTAACCACTGATCCACTGTGCTGCCACCTTTTTTTTCCTTTTTTTTCAAGAAGTGTTAACATAAGGTTTACTTTTGCACAGTTTTAAGTGGCATTTGTAAATGTAACTCCATATTATAGTGCTTGACAAAGGTTTCCCAAAATAATCCTTTGCCCATGTGATTATATCAGCTATTGATGAATGACGGTAGTTGATGCAGTGCTGTCTGAGGGATCAGCTTTGACTTGTGCTGTTGCCCTTTATGCACTGAAATGCCTTGAATAATTTAATGATTTTATGCACTGAAGTTGGAGAAATATACAAACCCCTTCTGCTCTTTCTTTGAGGAGCATTGTTTTTCAACATTTCAAAAATTTTCTCAAACATTTGTTGACAAGCTGGAGATCCTCTGACCATCTTTGTGCCTCAAAGACTCAGCCTTTCATGGATACTGCTTTTGTAATCAAATCATGATTACAATCACCTGTTTGAAATAACATCATTATTTAATAGTGTTTACCTCATTACTAGCCCTAAATTGCCCCTGTCAAACTTTTTTTGGAATGTGTTGCAGGTCTTCAATGCTGGAATGAATGTATATTAACAAATGAAAGGAAGTTGACCACACAAACATGAAATATTTTGGGTTCATACTGTCTGCAATGAAATTGAAGTTCATGCCCATATCTCCCCAACTTTTTTCCAATTTGGGTTTGTGTATATATACAACAAAAGTTTCCAAGAGTTTTGTGTGTGTGTGTGTTTGTGTGTGCGTGCACGTGTTTATAGACAACAAATGTTTCCAAGACTTTTGCTTTCTAAAAACACACACACACAAATAGTTTCAGATTTGCTGTAACTCACAGGAAGTTGGAGAAACATTCTGATAAATTTATTGAATTTACTCACATTAAATTGCATTATGTTTCATTTCAAAATGTTGCTGACACAGTGTGTCTCTTCAACTGACTCAGCTATTACCTGAAGAACATGTGCATCAACATGCATTCTAACAGCTTCTGTAAATGGGAGCATCCTTTATAGCTGATTTGCCAGCATGTAAGCTGACAAAGTATGCCCAGGCATGCTTAAGACAACATTTGCATAGCACCTAGACTGAGTGCATGCCCAGGCATGGTTGGACTGACCAAAACAGCTTCTTTTATGACAGTGTACTGGTAGACTTAATATGATGGAAAACGGAAACATAGTTCAGATGGGGATGATGATGGGGATGTCCTAACACAGTTGATTTGTTATTGTTTTTTTGTTGTTTGTTTTTTTTTGCCTCAGATCAAGATCTGAGAATATATGTTGATCACAAGGCCCAATACTTATATTTTCTTCGATAATATGCTTGCACAGTAAACACTGCAAGCACATTAATGTCAATTCAATTTCTATCTCTTTATGTCAAATGACATCTAAAGTTTAAAAAAAATTACGCTGGCCTCTCGAAAACACTGAGCTCAGATCTGTGATGCTGTGTCAGTGTTTTTGCGCCAACCTCTGTGCGTCTTCACACCATGAGTGCATACTAGAAGCATAGCACATCATTGTGAAACATCCCCCTTGATTTTTACAATTCTACAATGGCTAAGTAGACTATGGAGTAAAATGCTTTCCTTTTTTTATCAGTGTAAATTATGTTTCTTGTTGTTGTTGACATGTATTCATGTGGAACGCACTACCTGATCGGCCAGTCAGAAGCATAGCAGACATGGCATCAATCACAAATAGACCTAGAGCATATTTGAAGCGAAGCAGAGCATAAATATGCTTTTGACATGTTTGTGAAATGCTCCGCAACACGGCTGGTGAGCTAGCCAGCATTGAATAGAGTGGTGGCTATCAGCTCTGTCGATGTGTTGCTATGAAACACACTGGGGATTGGGGTGAGACTGGTGTTTAATAATTGATCAAATTCAATCAAAAAATGCCTTGATCTACCACGATAATAATCTTTGTGTTAAAATCTGGACATTCCCAGTGCATGCTAAGAAAAATTTTAAGTGATTTTTGTGATTAGCAGCCCGCAATCCATAAAGAACACCTAAATGTGTTCAGGAAGCAAAATTGTTATTGTCCAGTGTTTCAGATTCAGCCTGTTTTTTTTTGAAAAATTTGTAGCAAAACGTATAAAAAGTAATGCACAAAAATTCATACATATTCCTGCATATTTCTCTGCCCGGAGGCGGTGATGACATCACCAAAAACAAAATGGCATATCATCTGAGCAAAGCAAAATTTGGTAAGTTGTCTTGTAATTGTTATTATTGTTATTCTATCCCTAAACCTAACCCTAACCCTAAGCTAAACCAAAATACAAATGCACGTTTCTGAACATTAAATGCAAAAGGCAGAAATTCATAGAAATATCGCAAACTTTACAGTGAGGAGGCTGTTCCAATAAGGGGTTGAGGACATTTTGGGGGGTGAAGATTGACAACAGGGTGGTCTCCAGCTGGAAGACATTGCATTTCTCCATGCTTTTCTCCAACAGACGCTGTGAATGATTAAACCAACATTCCTGCGTTTTCACTAATCACAAAGCCGACACTAATAAACTTAAATCATTCACAGGATTTAAAATGTGAGATAATCAGATGTGATTTAGGCTCAATAAACCAGTTGTTAGGTGTGTGTAAAAAAACAAAAACACATTTGATTAGTCTTGGAGCTGTAAAGGTCAAGACGTGAGATTCCCCGCTGAGCAGAGAACATTGTGGAACCGTGACCGCTCTCCCAGCTTCACACTGCGAGGCGATAACCTTCTCTCACTTCTCACTTCATGTTTTTTTTTTTATTTCACCAAGTCTCTTCTTTTGGCATCTCATGAAACTCGACCCATCTGTGTGTGTCTGCCCTGCGCGCTCAAGTCAAACACTCAAATGAGCGTGGAGATGAAGGCCATTTGATGTAGACGTGCCTGTGTGTGTGCGCGTGTGCACGTGTGTGGCACAGGGCTCAGCATAAAATTAAAGAAAACCCTCAGCCTGTCAACGCTCCACCCAAATCCCCTCTTTTGCTTTTTAAATCAGGTTTCCAAAGCATCCTCCACTGCTCTTTGCATCCACTTAAAATTGTAAGAATTCAATGAATCGTGGCACACAGAATAAAAAGTATTATGCCCACAATCAGTTACTTGGAACATCCAGCCATACTAAGTTGGTGTATAATCTCCACATATACTGACCCATCTGTTTTCATCATATTCAGATTTTTTTTTTTAAAGTAGTGCCAGGTTTTGCCGCACTCTCTCTTGTTGTCACATCAGCTGTAATGCTTGTGTGTCTAGCTTTGTTTTCCGTTGTAGTTAAATTCAACTGCGTGAAATGCCACTAAAGTCACTTTGAGAAGGGAAAACATCTGCTAAATGGACACATCCTGCTCTCAGAACCGTAGCTGAACCAGGCTTTACCTGGTGCGCGTGCCTCAGCGTGTATGTGTGTGTTTGGCAGCCTGGATACCCCGGCTAACCCCCTCTGCGCTTTCCAATGTCCTGTCTCTGAAGAGCTATGACCATTAAGCAACTGTTCACTTCTAAAGCCACAAAAAAAAAAAAGTGAGACTGCTGTGAGAATGCAAATGAGTCTCCGTATGCACCAAAATTTCTCCAGAGGGACGCACTTAGTCCGGGGACACATCTACATACATACAGCGCAACGCCAAGCCCCAACCTCTGGTACAGAAAAAGGAAACCAATGCGGAAGTGTCAAATCTCGCAGTTCCTTGAATGGCCGCTTGAGGCTGGCTCCAAATGCGAGTCACTCCCCATAGACCCCCATGTTAAAATGTCCAACATTACAGCAGAAATAAATATGTTTACAGCGAGCTAGAAAAAAAGGTTTTGGTCTCTGCAGCTAATTTCCCCCTTCATGGCAACTGTAAGGGAGGTGATTTTTTTATAACACATCAGTTTAAAGGCGCAGTCTCACTATAACGTTTACCCCAGCGTTTGGTGAATGCAGGGCGAAGTCGAGAAAATTGGCCAAACGTCACTGGAAATTACCTGAGGGAATCTCTAATGCGGCTCGGCGATCCACAACGTGGTGCTAGTGGGACTTTTGCCAATGCGGCAATGTGCGGAAGAGGGGTTCGACACACCGCTGTCCAGTGATTCTGAGCAAGCAGGGTGAAGCCAAACGTTAGCCATCGTAGACGATCGCACCAGTAACTTAGGCTAGTGGAGGCTAGCAGAGGCTATCGTAGGGAACTTGGTCATAGCGGAGATGAACTTTCTCTAACGGTCTCAACGTAACCAGAGGGACGTCGGCAAACGCAGAGAAATTTTAAACATGTTGAAAATCTTTGGAGGCAGTTGACGTTCATCCGCGTATTCTGGTGGAGGCTAGTGGAGCCCAGCGGACAACGGCCAAACGTCTAGGTGAGATTGCTCCTTAAGATATTTTAAGCCATAAGGTTATGAATAATTAGGGGTGTGGTCACTTTGAGTGACAGCTGTATGCTGGAGTCAGGGCCCCGCTAGCAGTGGCTGCTAGCTGCTGTGGTGTGTTTGTCCTTTCTGAGCATTTTATTACAAATATCTGAGATAATATGGCTTGCTGTGCAGTTAACTGTGCTAACTGACCATCAAAGAAGTCAGTGCTCCAGTGATTCCATTCCATTTACATGTTGGCAACAGGCGGCACGGTGGCTTAGTGGTTTGCACTGTTGCCTCACAGTGAGAAGGTCCCAGGCTCGCTTCCAACTTTCTGTGTGGAGTTTGTTTGTTTTCCTCGTGTTTGCGTGGGTGTCCTCCGGGTGCTCCAGCTTCCTCCCACTTCCAAAGACGTGCAGGTTAAGTGAACTGGTGACTCTAAAGTGACCGTAGGTGTGAGTGAGAGTGTGAATGTGTTTGTCTGTGTATATGTGGCCCTGCGATAGACTGGCGGCCTGTCCAGGGTGTACTGCACCCAATGACTGCTGGGATAGGCTCCAGCCCCCCGTGACCCTTAATTGAAATAAGCGGGTATAGAAAATGAATGTTAGCACTGTTAGAACTAATTAGCAAGTAGGTTGATGACATTAGGTCCACTGATGGTGCAACGGTTACTATGACCAGCAATATGCCGATCATTTGTGCCACCCTATTTGAGCTTCAAAACCACTGTTCAGAAACCCTATGGTTGACATCACGGAGGTTTTTTTCTAGTATATGTGCAACACAGGCTCTGTCAGGTGCACATGTTTGCACATAAGGATTGTTTCCACTAATGTCACAGATTTCCCATAATCCTTTGTGACCCACAGTCCACCATTATTGCGCACACAACTTAAAAACAGGTATGTACTTATTTTCATTTATTTATTTTTAATTTACTTACTTTAATCAGCTGCTCTCAAACAGGAATGTGATACTCGGTACAGTTGCTTTTCACTATCGGATACGGTCGCAGACCGGGGACAAGCAAATGAGGAATTAATCTCCTGGAATATACATTGTTTCCCGTAATGTCCACCAGCATCAATTTTATTGATTATTATGTTTTCAGAATCTACCATCCTATACATTTATACACAGCACATTGTTTCAATTCATTTATGAATTGGATCCAATTTAAATCTCCTGCAATCCAAAGTTTTTGAAACTTGGATCCATATCTGTGACCTTTTTGTACAGTGACGTCACTGATGATGTGACCAGCGTTGTAGCCAATGGCGTAAACACAGAGCGCTGCCTTTGCTACAAACAGCAGCGCACAGAGCCTCAGAGGTACAAAAACGGACATTCGATAAAATAGGAATAATGGCCCGATAGTGCAGTTTGAAGACTGGTACATTGTGGGACCATTTTCAATGGATGTCTGGCTGAGTTTACACTTATTAACCTCCGAGTCTTTATTATACAGCTCTCACGTTGCTACTCACCTTGCCTAAGACGAACGTTAAGCTGCCTGAGTGCCTTTTAAAATAAGAGCACATTTCAAAATTTACTTAGATTCTCCCACACCCGACACCGGGAAGGTCCCCGCCACCTCGTCGCCGATGTTTCAGCGGTCGGTTCTTCCCACCTGGCTGGATATATCCCCCTTACTCCCCCCGCCGCTCCCCTGGTGGCCACAGACCCCCGTATGTGGCCAGTATGTGACGTTTTCTCCATTACTTTTAGAAAACATAATAATCATAAAATTGGATGCATTTTTTTCATCCAATACACAAATTTATTGGGCGAGCAATCAGTTGAAAAAAATTGGGCTTCGCTCCGCGTCACCCAAGTTTTTTTTTTCAACGGATTGCTCGCCCAATAAATTTGTGTATTGGACTCAATTCATCCAATTTTTTTCTGATAAATACTCCAACTTCAGACACCAGTGTTTATCAGTGACATTGGTGATGGGTCATTATTCTGAAGGTCCATTGGTCTGAAGGGTTAGCGTTATTGAAATCCATTTTGCAAAGTTTGAACTCGATTTTCCTAAGTTTGAACTCTATTTTGCTCCATTTTGCTAAGTTTGAACTGCATATAACTATTTTTAACAATTTTCGGACCACTGAACTTTCGGAATATTGAATAGTCACGGTGACATTCACGTCTCTGCACCAGTTATTTTTCTGTATGTATACAATGTACTCCTCTGCTCTTACCAGATTTTTTCCTGCCATAGCAGTTAGCTGCGTATCTTGCAGTTAGCCTGCTAGCTTATCCTAGCACCATCGGGTTGAGCCATGGTAAATAATCATAACACAGTTGTCCTGTAAGTTTTTCTGCATAGATATGATAAGTTCCAGCTGTTCGATTTTGTTGGCCAGTGATCTTGCATTCATGATGAAAAACGCAGTGAATTTTTGCGCGGGTCTTTCTGCTGCATTAGCATTAGCCTTCCAGTATTAGCAGCCTTGGCTTTGTGTCCTCTCTTTGCATCTCCTCAAACGTTTTCCAGGCGGGACAATAATCCACGAGGAACCCTGTGGTCTGACTAGCTCTGCCAGAATATTGTACCCAACATTCTCGTTATTAAGCGTAAACTATTAAACTGATGTTTAATTGTGAATGTCGCTGTATGATACGCTAATTGCTGACATTGTCCTCATATCTGACTATGTTTGAGAAGTGTTGCCAAATGTGTCCAATAGGAAGTAGCTAAAGCCTGCTCAAAAAGTTGCTAAATGTTGCAAAATGATGTCATGCACTGATTTGCATATTTATGACGTCATCATCTTACCTTCACATTCTGCCAAACTATTCTCCCTATCTGTACTCAGAAACCTACTACCATAGGATATAACAAGCTGTGATTTACCACAAGTTATCGCAAACTTCCGGTGATTGTCTACCCGTTAGTATTGTAGGGAAGGAGGTATCTGAAAACACGACCTTGTGGGCCACAAAACTGACCTCAAAAGTAGATATTGTTAAGCTATATTATTGTATCTCAGCAAAATACTCAAAAGTTGATGCAAGTTCCCGCTGGTCAGCAGCATTTATATTGAGGACTTTTATTATGAAATGTAAGAACAGAAGGACCGTATGTACTGTATTTGCGAAACCAGCATTTCTGGTACAGCAGCAGAGTTTAGTTTAGCTTAGATCTGTACAGTGAGTAGCTAAGGTTTAACAAAAAAAGTCACTAGATTTGTAGCTCGGCGCTTTTTGGAAAAAACTTGCTAAAGGGGTCCGAAAGGTCGCTAGATCTAGTGACAGTCACTAATTTGGCAATGCTGTGTTTAAGTAGGTATCTACTCTTCCACATAACTCGACTTTGTCTTGATACCTAACCTTATCAGTACCATTTAATTTGTTGACATACTGCAAAAACTTTTGGCTGCTGTTCTGTTTGCATGTCACCCAGATGGCGCCACGCAAAGGCTCATGGGTAATGTGCTGTCATGTGCAAACGATCTAGTCACACGTACAGCGAGGTTAGATGCCTTATTATGTAGTGCAAGGAGTCTCCTGAGAATCAAATGATTTTGCTGTAACTACATTTCTCTTGGAATTGGAAAGCAGAGGGCACCAAGTCCAATACGTCTGATTAAAAAGACTCTCATACTTTAACTACCCGTCTCAAGCGACACTTCTTATTTGTGTTACTGTTTGATACAGCGCCGCCATTTTACACCGTAATTGTTCTGCACACAGTCTATTAAGGTGCGAGCAGTGTAACGGAGAAGAAAAGCATCACACGCACCAAAATAAGGGCTTTGTTCCACGGAAAACAAACGCGTTCCATAAACCACTTCCTTTGTGTAGTTGTCCGTGGCACTGAAACAAATGGTGAAGGTGAAGAGAAGACAGACTGAAGGAGCGTACTGTGATTTTCGTGTCAAGAAGCGCGGCAAAACACGCGCTCTGCTGATCTCCGTGGACTTGAATGAATCGTCGGCTGAATGACACTGAAAGTGTCGACAAAGAAACAACACAAAGGCTTGTAGGCTTTTGTTTAGAGCGTGTTTTCAGCTCATTTGTGGAGACGCGCTTTACTCTGATGCTTTCCTCTTTTCCCTGAGATGTGATTAGTATATAGCAGAGTCAGCCTCTGGGTAATGAGAATATATGGTGAAAGGTATAAAGCATTTGATGTATATTTTTTTCAGAGCCCCAGTTTTATTTATACTCAGATTTATAGCAGACTGACACAAGTCATTCTTTGTTCTGTGGATCACATTTTGGATGATTTTTGTGCTGACGCACGTTTGCGCAGGTGCACGTGGTCCACTTGCCCCCTCCCTAATAAGGATGTAACCTTATTAATCACATTAGTGTGCTGAGGGCGGCTCTGGCGACATTCGCACATGCTTGCGTGCACAACGAGCAGACATGCGCACACAGGCTGAGGCTTGTCAATCTGCCATTAGTTAATAGCTCATTAGCACAAGGTGATTAATTACTCTGGCAGGGTGTGGGGATGACAAGAATGGGGGAGGGGGATGAAAAGGAAAGGGGCCGTGGAGACAACAAGGATTTTCGCTGAGGGGAAGTGTAGAAAAAGTGGTTACCTCTTCTGTCTTCACCTGGAATGGTTTCACCAATATCGATTCTGAAGCTTGCTGCATACGTGCACGTACATGTGTGTGTGCCACACAAGTAGGTGTGTGTAACCAACCTTTTCTCCTGGAGGTGTTTTGCTGGGCTGGTTTTTTTTTTTTTTTCCTGTGTCTCGTGGGGATCAGTTGTAAAGGTTAACTAGTCTTTTCTTAAGCTTTCAGCCTTATGACAAATGACCACATTCACCCCACGGGGGCACCTTATAGCGCACCTTCTCTCTCCATCTACCCCCCTCACCGCCTCCGTCTCCCCTCCGCTTGTTCTCCCTCAGCGCTTTAGCTCAGGTGGCAGGTAGAAGGAGCAGGAAACAAGACAATGTAGGTGGATGAGAAGAGGCAAAGGTAAAGGGGGAGGGGGGCAAAAAGTGTCAGAGAAAGAAGAATGGAACTGTGGTGGTGGAATTGGTGGTGGGAAGGATGTAAAATAACATGCCAGACATGTATAATTTGACACCTTGCAATTCAAGCTGCCCAGCTTCAGGTTTAGAAATGCAGTATAAATATAAGGGTGTAATAGTGAGATGAAGTAAAAGAGAGAGAGAGAGAGTGAGTAAATGTGCATAACAGCCCTAATACATGGAGGTTTAACTCCGTCTCATTTACACATTCCTGCTTCACGTTAGTCTGTATGACCTTTCCGTTTGCTCTCCTTCTTGTTCTTTCTTGTATTTAAACATATTCTTTTTCATTGCTCTTCTTCTTTTTTTTTACATCATCCATCCCGTACAGGTCGATGCCCAGGCTGGAAGCGCCGCGCATGCACACCTAATATATATGGCTACACAGATATGCCGGGAATAATGACGCTGAATAGCACTGATAAATAACCTGCGTGAGAAAATGTATCGCTGTGCGCTCACGAGAGCGCGCGTACGTGTGCATGATGGAGTATTACAAGGTATTGTCAAAAAAGCAATTTGTTTCTGTCTGAGATGTTTTTTATTTTTTTTATCGTGACAAATCGACGTGAAGCTCATCTCGAAATCTAGCATTGTCTCCCGTGCACACGTTCATTCTGCCTTCTCAACTTTAATACGATGAAGTCATTGCCACGGCCCTTCCAAGCAACCCCCTGCCTTCACTATAAATCTAGCCTCATCACCTGTGCATGCATGAGTGTGCACCGAGGGACTTTACCTGCCTGCCACCTGATTTGCACATTTATATGTGGGAGCACGTGCCTACGTGCTCCCACATATGCTGTGCGCGCACGCTGTAGTGGCGTATCCTTTGACTCATAGGGTATGATGGATGGCGTCTGTGAATGTCACATGAAGAGGTAGAAAATGAGGCTGACAGCAGTCCGCTGGGGCGGCGGCACAGAGGTTGGCCTTTACAGCTCCTCCTGCTTCACTATGACTTTCACCTCCCCGCTCACCTGCTTCTTGGAGCGCACAGCAGCCCAGCTTTTCCTTAGAGCTTTTACTCCAACCCCATTGCAAGTATGGAGATGTTCTCTCTCAGTGGTGTATGTGTTTTTAAATTTGTGCCATCTTGTTTTTTGTTTTTTTGACCTACTTTGGTTTGATAATCAGTATTGACCACACTGGAGTTGTGACAGGAAGGGCATCCAGTGAAAAACGTGTGGCAAATCCCAATGCAGATCTGTACCAGATCTGCTGTGGCAACCCCAAGCAACCAGCACAAGGACAAAGAAAAAAATAGTCCCAAACACCAATACTGAAATGAGTTTAACCTGTTGAAGCTGGAGAGGCCCTGGGGTGGGCCCAACACCATGGAAGTAAAGTTTGCAATGTTTTATAATCATGATTTCTCAGTGAAATGACAATCTATGTATATCTGTGGAATGCTTATCTTGTCCAGAATGAAATGAGCCCAAGCACATTTTGTGACGATACAATCCTGATGAAAGCACGACATAGCGTCCAGGCTAAACCGTAGCTTGTCACTTCTTGATGATGTCACTTCTGGGAAGGCTTTAAATTTTAATGTCCTTCTCTGTAATTTGACAGCATTTGATTGATTGGTCTGTGGCCCTATCAGCTTATGTTTGACTATTACGCGATGGGCCAGGACCTGGAATTTGGGCTTTCAGGCTCACCTGGAGGGAGGATGTCTTATTGTGATATTTAGGAAGGACTATATCCCTAGTTATGAAAAATGTATGATAGCCATCCCAGGGTGGTAGCTGTAGCCAGGTAGAGGCCAATGAAGGATTACACAGGGGTCAAAATTTAAAAATCCTCCAATCATATTGGAAAGTATACCACATTATTTGTCTGATCATAAAGATTCCAAAAATGTACAGTTTGGATTATCTATGACTGAATGTTATGGAGTTATGGGGTTAAAACAGCAAAAATGGTGACACGGGTCAATTTCAGTTTCTACAGGGGTCAAAAGTTTAAGTAGCTCCAATTTTCGTAAACAGTGATGCAAATTATCGATTGAGCTATTAGGATTAATAATGGAATAGTTTTGACTGTGCTGAATGCTTGCTCTCCAAACTAACGGACAAACAAAGTCAACATCAATTAGATTCTATGGCATATATTACCCAGTAACGTGATTACTAAGCATGACAGCTGGTGCAAACTATTCCTTTTTAAAACTATATTAGCTCAACCAGTAATTTGCATTACTTATTACCAAATTGGAGCAACGTTTAACTTTTGACCCCTGTAGAAACTGAAATTGAGCTTTGTTACCATTTTTGCTTCTTTTTTTTTTACCCCATAACTCCATAACAATCATTCATATATTGTCCAAACTATATCTTTTTGGAATCTTTATGATCAGACAAATAATATGGTATACTTTTCATTATGATTGGAGGATTTTTAAATGTTGATCCTTGTGTAATCCTTCATTGACCCTACCTGGCTATAGTTACCACTCTGGGAAGGCTATCATCCATTTTTGTGTAGGCCATGGTACACTGAGGCTGGACTGTAAGTGTTGTTTCATCTCCTTTGGTGGTACTGAAACCCTGCTTGGCCCATGGATTATATGGCAACAGGCACAGTTTCCCATGTGTAACATATGCATAAATAAATTGTTGCCATGACACACAGCTGTCCTGAATGGTATAAAGGATTCCATAAATTTCTTCTTTTTTTCCTTTTGGCTATGTGTGAAAAACACTGTGAATTTGCACTTGTGTGTGTGTGTGTGTGTGTGTGTGAGAGAGAGAGAGTTTTGTGCAGAAATCCACTTTTTGGCACAAGACGGACACGATGTCTACTTTATGCCAAAACAGAGACAACAATGATGCCAAGTACCATAACCTTTTTCATTTTCAGTTTGTTCAATAATTCCAAATCTTTCTAGTTATTTTCACATTTAGCAACATTACAAATGTTAATCCAAGATGCTGGCTTGTTGTGTTTCTGAAATAACCATTTTGAAAAATGAATAAACATAAAATCCTCTATTCACCTAAATATTTAATTGGGCTTTATTCATCGCTGTTGAACCTGAGAATGTCCAAACTAGAAGTCAACTCATCGTCCTGGAATTTTAAAACGGTTTTCTGTCAGTTGAATGATACAAAGTAAATGACTCTTTTATCACATGTTGAAGAATAATTAGCCATTAATTTAGGTTGGATTTTCTCAAAAACACCCAGAGGTCATAAAGGTTTAAACACGATTCTCCTTTTGTATTCTATTGATTGTTGACAGATGCATAATGAATATATTCATCAGTGGGAAATTCTATGTGATAATCTGATCATGGGCATCTGGATGACCTCACTCTTCTGGTTGATATGCGACAAGGTGTCTGCCCCCTACTGGGCCCTGTGAGGACTTTCACCCACCTGACACCTGAGCCCTCTGTCAGGAGAATCCCACCCTCAGCCTTTGTTCGCGTTACACACCTGTTTGACAGCTCGTTTTAGCCCCAGATAAACAATATAATCATGCAGCCTCCTTTTTAATTATTATTGCATGTAAAGCTGTTGTGTGGCTGCACCGGTGTTATCTGAAAAGAAGATTTTTAAATATTTTGTTACGTGATGTGTACGTGAACGCGCCCGTGTGAGATGTTACATGTTACTGGCTTCATCGCCGCAGTGTCCTCTGCCCTTCCTCGCTCCCTCCTCCCCTCTGTCTCTGCTTCGCTGCTCTGTCTTTCTTCTTTTCCCCCTCAACCCCGTCTTTTCTCTCCTTCCACCTCGCCTCATCTCTTTCTCCCCTCATGCCACCCTCCTGTATCCTTTCTCCCCTGTCTCTCCCTTTGATGTGCATCCTTTGTCACATCCCCGTGACGGTGTCACTCTTTAAGAGCTGGTGGGCTCCGGCGCGTGCTCGGTGCCACCTCCGTTTGGTTTCTGTCTCTTTTTTTTTTTACCTTTCCCTCTTTCACCTATACTCCCCCCTGCCCCTTCCTCCCCCAATACGTTCTGCCGCTCTCACCCGCTCTTCCTCTCACTTGCTCCCTTTGGCTTATTCGTTAGCTCCCGTCGTCATCCTTCCTCCCCCTCCATCTCGGTGATGCTGCTGAGAGAGAGAAGAAGAAGAAGAGGGGGAGAGAGAGAGAGAGAGAAAGAATATGTGTGTGTTGAGTCTGCTCTCAGTCTCAGCTGTGGGCAGATGGAGGATGGAGCCACAGCCACGTCTCTCCCTCTCTTCTGCTCTGCCTGCCACAGGCTGAACGGCACTCTCTTTTTTCACTTTGTGTCTCCTCATTCATCCGTTCACTTCTGTCCAAGACAGCCTTCATTTGTGATGGACTGAATCAAAAAAAAGGGGGGAACTGAGGACAAGAACTAAGAGGGAGACAAAAACAGCCCTGCAGTCTCCTGGAAAGGGGGAAAGCAGTGCAGGACGTTGCGCTCATCTTCTCCCTTGGTGTGTTGGTGTACGGCGCTTCTCTCCGCAGTCAATCCGCTGCACGTGCGTGAGTGTGTTTGTGTCTCTCGGGTTCCCGCTCCGACTCTCCTTCACGGTGCTCCCGCTCTCAGCCGGCAGATTGCATTCTCGCAGAGCGGTACCGACAACAGAAGGGAGAAAAGAAGAACGGGGGAACAGCCACAGCAAGGACTTTGAGAGAGGAAGAAAAGATAGAGAATTTTCTTAAAAAACTGACTCTTACGGGAGCGGAGCGGAGAGGACTGTGGAGGAGAGGAGATAAGAGCAAAGGGTTCATCAGAAAGAGAGTCAAGTACGGAGCGATGCATCACTCAGGCAACACGGGAAGAACCAAGACCCTCTCTCATGAGACAGGTAAGAGCATCAGCTAGTTCCTCGATAGAACAGCGATCATATGACATTGAGCTACATTCTCGAGAGAAAACAGTATTAGGAACAATAGAACCTCGTGGAACTTGCCATTCCTCGTGTTTCCACCGCGATAGATGAACAAACGGCTTGCTTTTATTACTTTTATCAGCATGTGGTGGTGCTGTGATCAAACAGCATACATCTGAATAAAAGCTGGCTTTCGTGTGGCGCTTGAAGTTGTGATTGGCGAGTATGACTGCCGCTTGGATATACGGGGGTTAAGTTTGTGTATGCGCAGTGACGCCCTTATGTGTCGGCCACTTGCTTTCCAGTGTGCAATTGATGGTAATTAGAGTGATTGACATGTAGGTGTTTGCCAAATATGGATAGACGCAGGTGGCACTGTTCCACTTCGATCCATAATTTATGCGTGTACCCGTTCCTCAACATTTAGCCCTCCTAACTCAGTGCTGACGATTCGAATAAACGGGATGGATGAATATTTCAAAGTTGATGCGCAGTGTGGGGATTTTTTTTGTCAGTTTGTGAAGTTGTGTTTTGCAGGTTGACGGAACACTTCAACCCCAGGAAGAGGTCAATCATGTCTGTATGTGTTTGTGCTACTTGGTGGAAATTCTTCGGTGTGATTCCGCGTGGGCGTGAGTGGATGGTTAGTAATCGTCACGCTCATCAAACAGTTCCCACAGGCGATCACGATGTGGGAGCTCTCCGACACGTCTGCCTCCGATCTGAGCAATCATTATGAGTTTTGTTGTTGGTTTTTTTTAACACATAACGACAACATTGTCTTCGAGCGTGCAGGCCTTTCAGAGGCTCGTGCTCACTCCATGAACCGCCCAAAAGTGCACGCACATCTGTCACGCGGATGTGGCCCAGCGGTGGATAAATGTGCCTCTCTGATTGCTGCCACAGGACGTGATTGGCATGGCAGACCAGGGAATTAGCTATGGTTTCCATGGCAACTAATTAGAAGGGTCCTGACTGGTGGGTTTATGAGGAAAGATGACAGAATCACTTCCTGCTTTACAGAGCGGGTCGTCCCTTTCGGGCTAGTGAGCTCCCCCCTCCCCACCCCCTGCCATGGCGCATCCTCAGCAGACTGTCTCGCGCACGTGCACGCCAATCATGCAAATATGAAATAAAACATTATATATTGGCCAAGCATCTAAAGGCTTATTTTAAGTAATGTTCCACAAGCTTGGAGCTTGTGATTTGGCTTAAAAGGACAGACTGACAGTCCCCACACTGCACAGCTGCAGGCTAACAGCGTGCTAGATGTATGCATATTTAGAGACTCATTCAGAAGACACCCTCGCGCGTGATGTTAAATAAGTCTGACGCGCACGCGCGTTCTCGCTGATTGTGTCGCTACAGGGCATGTGGGAAACGAAATAGGTGTGATTGGGTCCATCTGTGGCGGAGAAAGAGAGAGAGAGAGACGAAGAGACAGAGAGAGCGAGCTCCATCTGTGGACACCTGCCCTTCCTCTGGGCTACTGCCCCCCCCCCCCC